>VZRF01007467.1:1650-13822 GCA_013396875.1 Vireo altiloquus
TTCTACATACTTTTCTAATAAGAGGTGTTCATTTCCTTACATTAAGCACTGTCATGTATTATTCGTTTCCCAACACACTTATGCACATTTGGGTCCAAATAAATCCTATTAAAATACAATATTTTTAATATAGCTTTCAGTGTTTTTCAAAGAAGAAAATTGATATGACATCTCAGTAACTATGATGTGTAACTTGGAAAACAAGATGCTGTAAGGATAGAATAGAGGATGTATAGCCAATTATTTACTTAGGAAGAGTAGAAATGAGATTTGGGAGTCTATTGTACTTTTTTTTGCCTTGTGATGAAATCTTCAAATTCACATGAAAAATATGACTAATACAAGAGGCATTTAACTTTAAGTGTTGTAGTTCTATCTTTAGAACCATATTTTGTCACAGTTTTATTCTTATCTAAAACCAACATAAAAATGTATAAGACTTCACCTATTTTATTTTGAAGTTCACTAAAGTATGAAGTAGTAACATTCTTTAGTGCATACTATATGAAAAAATGACTTATAGTTCCAGACAAAAAAACAATCTGGTGTCCAATTTATAGTGTGAAAGGGACTTGATACTTTTCAGTCCAACAGCTGATTCAGGTGTTAGTAAATTATTCAACAGGACATATTAAGGAAACAATGTTTAAAAGCCAAAGTTGCATTTAGGACACCATCTACTCTTATTATACTACATGAGCAGTAGATCAAAAAACATTACATACCTACAAATAAATGGCAGTGATGATCATACAGTAGGTATTTTTTAGAATGAGTGAGTTGATTGCACTAAAAATATTTGGAAAAAGCTTTCTCTTAACATGTCACAAGGTAGAGAAGGAATAGCCTCTGAAGAAGATCAAAAGAGGTGGGTTTAAAAACAGTAAAATTTATATTACTAGTGGGATAAGTATATCCTAAGCAAGCCAAGAAAATGAATAATGTAAGGGAAGCTGAAAAATTAGAAGAATATCGTACAAATCAGAAAAAGCAACAAGGTAAATAACTTCAGAATTTACCCAGCATACTAAAAAGGAATGCATTGACACTTCCAGTGTAAATAATGGTAAATCACCTGTAATATGTACTAAGTAAACCGAAGAAAGAAATGAAAATTTAAAAAAAACCCCAGAGCATCGTACTTCAACTCTTAAATCAATGCAACATTAACTTTCTGATTACTAAAAGCCAGATACTCTTGGTTAAATTAAACTTTCTAATGGGCAGTGTCAAATCAGTAGAAATAGTGGAGTAATTCCAGCAACCTTTAGAATGCTTTCAGTACTGATATATGCAGTGTTTAAGAATTTGATTTAAAAAATCTTGGCATCATAAGTTCTGGTCACTTTAGTAAAAATTCAAACTGCAGACGTTACTTAGAAAATAATAGGATTTTAGTTCTAGATTGTTTAATGCAATATTTTATTTAAACTAGGAACAGTTGGTGAATAAACCTAGGCATTTCTAAAAGATTAAATGAAGAGAATGATCACCATTTTCAGTTTACATATAGTCACTTTTGCCAATTTCATACATAAACAGTCCTAATGGATAGTGAACTGAAATAAAAGTTCATTATGAGATGATACAACTACTTCATATCCTAAACCATACTTATGAAAATAGCAGAATATTTCCTCAGTAGAATTATAGACAGACATTGCTATATTTTAACACCCGTTCTTTCAGATTCAGTGAGGAGCTCTGGCATTGTTCACTGTGCAGATGAAGATATTTCTTCAATTGTCAATGACTTCAGTCATCTCTCTCTACATTCACTGCTACCAGACTTCTTACAGACGACCCATGAGTCACTGTAGCTCTTGTTTTCACTCCAGTTATTGTCAGAAAATGAGATTATTCCCCAGATAAAGAATCACCATCTTCTCTGGCCACCAATTTAAACCCTAAGCTCAGTATGCCTGGACATGTTTGTGTGGCTATTGGCTTTTTTACAGCCAGCCTTCACAGGATGGGTCCTGGCACTAGGCTGCCTTCAAGGATTGTGTCTTCTGACCAGCTCTCCTCTAGAGAGCAGTGCCAATGCAGTCCCTCTTGATGAAGAGGACAACGAAAATGATTCTTCATTAAAGCCGGCTGTTCTGAGCAAACTGAAACCGAGAGAGGCATCCTGGAAACAGCTTACGTGAGGCAACTTTTCTAAGTGTTGTCTCCAATAAACTGGACATCCCAACTAACCAGCAATCAAATTCTTGACAAGGTTAGTAATTTCATTATAACTGAATAGCTTTTCAGTATTCTTTAACCAGGTATGTCTCTGCCCATGAAGAAATGTACAGGACGATCACACAAATGCAGATATTGGCTCGTTCTGTAGGTATTTGAATAATCTCAAAACCCAACAACTCTTCAGTTGCCCAGATTTCCTCCATGAACTTGAAGCTCATGCTTTTGTATAAGGCCAAATGAGACCTCAAAATGTTAATGAGTTTTCTCTGTGATTATGGTCAAATTAGTAATCTTGTATGAGTCCTGTCTAAAGGGCATCAGGAATACCCTAAATTAAAGAAACTCATGAAGTGTATGCTCCCTATTTGGAGAACTCTGGTACGTTCAAAACTTCATTCAGATTAACGTGGTTAATGTGGTGTCTGATTTGATGGCTGTCTTGTGCATATTTATATAGATGCAAACAATATTCTGCCCTGATGGCTGTCATTTACCTGGGTGAGAGTATAAAGCTGTGTAGTCTCTGTGCTCTGAGGTTTTAAAAACAGGGCTGAATAATGTCCGGAGGAAACCTTATCTGTCCTCACAGCTGATTAGGATGGAGTTTGACCTAGAAACATCTTGAGACCCCTTCCAAGCTTATCTTTTGATACCATCATCCTAAAATACTTGTTGAATTTCAGGTGGATTACCTTAAATTTTCTGGTGCATCAATGTCGACTGAGTACCAGGTGTCTACCCATTCTTTTTCACTCACCCTTCTAAACTGGACAGGGGCAGAAGATATGAAGAAATCTGATAGGTCAAGATAAGAACATGGACATCTTTTAGCAATTAGTGTCATGGGCAAAACAGACTTGCCTTGGAGTGTATTGATTTAATTATTTGCCAGTTAAAAATAGAGTAGCATGACGAGAAAAAAAGTCAAAACCAGAAAGCCTTCCCCAGCTTCTTCCCAGGCTCAATTGTTCTTCTTCAGTGCCAATGCTGCTACCTCCTTCTGCCCCCAGCAGAATGTGAGGATGTGAGGAATAGGGGCTGGGGTCAGCCCATAACAGTTCCTTCATGCTTCTCCCTCCTCACTTTTCTGCTGCTCCTGCATGAGGGATACAGACCTTCTCCTGTGGAATACTGACCTTCATGAACTGCTTTAGTGTGGGTCCTTGCCACAGGATGCAGATCTTCACTACTGCTCCAGCTGTTCTCTTTCCGCGGGGTCAGTTCTTCAGGAGCAGGCCGCTCCAGTGTGGGTCCCCCACGGAGTCACAATCCTGCCAGCAAACCTGCTCCAGCGTGGGCTACCCTCCACTAACAACAGCCTCTCTGGAGTGGGCTCTCCATGGGCTGCTGTTTCCTTCCTGGGATCTTCTGCGTCATCTGTGTGGGTTCCTCCATGGGTACAGTGCTGATCTCTGCTCCCCCATGCCCTCCATGGGCTGCAGGGGCACAGCTGCCTCACCATGGTCTCCTCCAAGGTGAGCAGAGGAGTCTCAGCTCTGACACTGGAGCACCTCCTGCCTCTCTGTCTTGGGGTCTGCAGGGCTGTTCCTCAGATTTTTCTCAGTCATTCCCTCATAGCTATTGTCCAGCGTTTTTCCGTGTTAATATGTTACTACAGAGTCACCACCATCTTGGCTGGGGGATTGGCTGTGCCCCATAGTGTGTCTGCTGTGGGTCCATGTGTGGGGCTGGCCCACTCTCCTCCTCCAGTGGCCACCCCTGCAGCATGTCCTGCCAAGACCTGGATACTTGTACGTGGTACAAGTTCTGCTCAACAGCATTCTAAACTTGGTTGCTCCAAGGGCAGAAGGATCACACAAGAAGGAAGAAGAAGGGAGTGAATTTTTTACAATTTTTCCCAAAATGGGATCCTTGTCCTGAAACTTCATGCTGACTCCAAGCTGAGTGTGCTTTCTTTGAAAGCTTCAAAGTAGTAGATGAAACAATCAATTTAGAAGACCAAAGTGTTTTTCTGAAAAGGTCAAAATTGTTTCAGTCAGCTCTCTGCCCCTTCTTCCAGTCCTTACATCTCTTACAAAAATATCTGAATCACTAGTTATGATTGGTGTACAGTCAATATTGCTTTCTTGGTTTATTTTACACCCCTATTGAGAGAGCAGTGTAAAAAAAAGACTTCTACTTATTTTTAATGATATATTTGTTAATTTTTGGTGGTACAGACAGCAGCAAACAGAAATATAACAACAATTTTTAACTGATGTTATACTGGTAAAACTAGCATAGTCTGTACAAATATATGTCTATAAATATGTAAGGAATGGTGCAGAACTTGGCTACAAGCATCAGTTGGGCTAATAGACTTCAAGGTATAAATAAGCAGCCATTCAAAATGGTATTTTAGGTATGCTATTCTGGCAATGAATTATGATGCTAGGAATCCAGACCCTATCAAAACAGCATGAACATAACATAAAATACACGTACAAGCAAATTAAAAATTCATCGTGATAATTCAGTGCTAGCAGCAATGGAAATTATCAGTGAACTTAGTATTATGAATATGGAATACCATCAGTTTGTAAAGAAAAAGCATTTCTGTAGACATATTAATAGAGAAGGAATGGCTTAATCTCATTAATCTTCTCTTCACAGATGCTGTGTACACAGCCCTTATATGCTTGGAGCACTGCTGAATCAGTCCCTGGCAATCTGTGTTATTCTGTAATGTGGTGGGTAAGAATATGCATATATTAGAACAGTACTACATTTTACATGTTGTGTAAACTGAGTAAACTGTCCATGATGTAGTCAATTTATACATAATATCTAGGGTACTATGCATAGGTGTGTATACTTTGATTTATTCAGGATCATCTATGAACATATAATGTGGAACACGTTGTTCTCCAAGGCTGACAAAATCCCATTTTTATTTTCAAGGTATAGAAATGTACTTTGCTTCATGAGCCTTTCCTTCATTTTGTAAGTTCAGCTGTAGGGGAGAAGAACCTCCAAACATTGAAAAATCCAAAAACCCTATTATATAGAACATGCCTTGCTGTTTAACCCATGTGCTTAGGTGGAGTTACAGTGAGACAGGTCACCAGTCCCCGGCTGAAAGCACCAGAGGCACACCTTTAAAAATTGTGTTTTACTGTGCAGCAAGGTAGGAAGCCAGGCCAGGAGGGCAGCTTGGCATTTTGAGGAGCTCAGGAGGTCTGTGGAAGCAGATGAAGGGGAGGAACACCCATGGTGCTTAGACCGCACTTCTGTTGCCTTCAAAGCAAAGTGTTACTTTGGAGGATGAGGCCTGCGCAAGCAGCATTTGCACTTCAATTCCATCAAAGCTGTTTATATTTTCATGACCTCATCTGATACTCTCTTTCTTTCCCCACTTGGCAGGCTCAGGCTCCTACAGAGCAACTCCTGCTTACAGCATTTTAAAAATACTTTCATCCTCTTTCTCTTTTTCAGTTTATATGCTCTTTTCCTCCACTTTTCCTTTTATTTCTCTCCTCTCTGATGTGCCTCTCATAGTTGCTTTTATTTTTCTAGCTTTCACCTCTGTATGGCATACTCACTTTTCAGTTCTTTTTCATCCCTGCAACAAACAGATGTTCTTTCTCCTCCTCCTCCTCTTTCTCCTGCACTTTGCTTTTATACTCACCTCTCCTCCCCTCTGCTGGAAATTGAGCTTTTCCTTTTTTATTTCAGCCAGCTGGATATTAGTGTGGCAAAGTAATTTGAACTCAGAAGTGAGGTGGCAGTAAATTAGATGTTATAGAGACTGATGAGGAGCAGTAGGTATAGTTGCACTGTTAAAGCCTGTGTCACATACACTATGAGAATATGAAAGGCAGCAGTACCAGGACTTTAAAAATGCTCTGAACCTCTTATTTACCTCATCCATTTATTTGAAAAACACTAGGTGCTGATAATTTTTATTCTGAATGCCAGATGAGTTCTATAATTTCCTTGCTTTATTAAGGGACTTCCTGTCACATGCAGGTCTCACATTTTTTTTCATATGTTTTAAGGAGAGAATCAAAAGCTAAAAAAAGATACACACAGAAACATGTCAGTCAGGTGTAACCACATGTAGAAACTCCCAGAAAAGGGGCAAACTTTCCAGATTGTCCTGTTGTTCAGCCTGTCTTAATAATTCCAGAAAATACACTTTATTAGAGCAAGTTCCTGGGTTCTGCAGCAAGAAACATCCCCCATATTGACGGGAATGTGATAAACGGGAAACCAGTTAGGCAGTTTAGAGGGCCTGNGGAGCTTGAGGGAATCCTTCCCATCCATCTGCTTCCGAGAGGAAATTTGAAAGGAAGACACAGCAGGCTACATGTGACATGCTTTAGTCTGTATCTTCTCATATTAATTATCTGAGTCTACAAGAAATATGACAACCTGGTTATTTTCCTAATCAGTTGCAGGGAGCTATTTAAATCTCTGCTTTTGAAATCAACATGGGTAAGTGTAGTCACTGAAGAAAAGATTTGTTTCTTCCAATTTCCTGCAACATCCCATCACCATCCCATCTCATCACAGCTCATAATAGGTGATGTCCTCCAGACAATAACTGTGTTTTCAGCATTTAAGTTTCACTGCTTATCCAGAAAGGGCAAGTCTTCACACAGATTGCATTAGAAAATTTCTACATTTTCAGATTATCCAAATCTGAATTGAAGTGTTGCTGCATACTACAGCTGATAGTATTTTAGTATACATCTCACAATAGTAGAAATGTAGATTAGCTACCTGAGACAGGTTTAAATTAGAAACTGCATTTAAGATTAGCATTGAAGATCTCAGTTGTGAATGTGGCTCTAATATCCAAACATCAGAAGACAAAATAAAGATCTAATACCTTTAAAAAACAAATTTGGACCTGAATTTTTAAAAATTAGGGTTTCCCATGGTGAGTTTATTAAACTTAAAAGTAGACAGCTGTTTTCCCCATCAGAACTTCTTTCCAATGGGTTGTATATCTAAACATTTTCTTTTATGGGTGGAAAAAACTCCCTATATAAAATGTTTGTCTTAATTGACATCTATATCACTCTAATGAGGTCTTGACTGGTTGCGTCTCCAACCTGGCTTGGAGTTCTGGCTGGGGGGAGCCCTCTCAGCCTGTGTTTGCCTTGCCTGGGTCATTGCTCAGGTTTATTATGTTCCTGGGTTTATTTTCACAGCATTTGTAAACTTCTGTCTAATTAACCTCAGTGGAACAGAATTAAAGATCTCCAAAACTTGCATCCAGAAGGTGGCAGAGAGGAAAAGAAGAGGCGATGGTTACAAACAAATATGGTTTCTGTTGTGTTTGAACAGTGTGAAGCACAAAAGGCAGGAGACTGGTTACCTGAGTCCTTTGTCATTCGCCAGCCAGCATGGCCAGCCTATCTTTGGGATAAAGGATGCTTCAGTAAGTGTATTCAGAACAACTGCTTTTTACAAGAATGCCAGAGTACATCTGGTGCCTTGGAACAGGCATAGCACCAGCTCCCCAAGATGTAGGTTTTGGCTTACCGTTGTTCATTGTCTTAATCCAAAGATGCACATCTGGAGCTATTCTAATGGGATAGGAAAAAGTGCAGTAGTTTGGAGACAATAATCTTTTCTTAAGCATGGATCTACTCAGTTTTATTTTATTAAGAAAAATGATAGTTTATCCACTAGGGAGTCTTCTCTGAAAAAATCTTCTCTGCATGGAGATCACCTCCCAAACATCCACAGTCCTTCACAGCCTCTGTGTTTTTCCTTCAGAATTGGGCTACAAGGTACCAGCTAAAATTGCGAGAGCATCACTTGAAATCATGAAGAGAATGCTTGGTTTTGTTTCCTCTTGGTAAGTTAGATTGTTACATCTTGCCACCCAATTACCTTTACTTAAAACTTATTTATAAATTCTGCTGGGGAAGCTAAGCATAAGCAAAATAAAACAGGATCATCTGGTTCTTCTTTGCATAGGGGTAACTTGTCAAATTCTTGACAGACACTTTGTAAAACCACATCACACATAAAATTAAGTTAAATAAACAGTAGCTAAAACAAACTGTTTTTTCTTGCTTTGATAAAAGTATACAGATTTTTCAGTTTCTAATTTTAGCTCTATAGTTTACAATAAATATCCTGAATGCTTTATTTTATATTTTTTGGGGTGGAGGAGATATAATTAATGTCATGTTTTCTTAATAAAAAATCAGCAGGTGAGAGATGCTTATTATTTCCTTGATTGTTAAGTGTGTATTTGCAGTGTTGCAGTCTTCTGGGGTCTTGTTAAATGTGTGTAGAAAATCAAGAATGGATTGTCACTCAGTTCAGAAGACCTCAAGGTATTTATTGCTATAGAATTCCTAATAAATGTAATCAGCTGTTCAAGTTAACTTTGTGGCCTTCTAAGGGTTTGTTTTGGTTGGTTTGGCATTTTTTTTTTATTTTTGTTTGTTTGTTTGTTTTTTGTTTGCTTGTGTGGGTTTTTTAATGTTATCCTTGCACTGTAGATCTGAACTTTGGCCTTACTGTAACATTTCTTTTAATTAAATGGTCTTAACTGGCATGCCTTATTTTAAGAATTCTAAATGTATTGCGTAGAGCATAACGTCAGCATTATTGCAGGAAATATTAAACTGATGAATATCTGAAAAAATTTCTTTTCACAATGTCTTTGACCATGGATTGTAATGACACAGTGGGTGCATACATGTCTAATGTGTAGCAGTAACACAGAATCCAGACAAATCAGTAGTTGACAACATCCCTGAATGTGTTTTAAGTAAAGCCTTCATTAGTGAAATAAGAAATGTCAATTCACGCACCATTATAACAAACTCAAACTTTTACCTCTGAATGCTGTAAAATGCTATGTGGAAAGTATTCTTTTTCTACTGCCCGCTTTGCTCCTCTTTTTGAGTGGAAGAAAAGTAGAGTTCTCAATAGCATGTTGAAGCTCTGGAGAACCCCTGTGGCTGAGGACAGTTGTGTATGGGCAGGTGAGCAGTGCCAAATCAGAGCAGTGCAGTGCTGCTGAAGGACCTTATCCTTCCTGTAAAGATCACAGACCCTACTGGACAATAACTATTGAACGGTTGTCTCAGTAAGAATTTTTTCTTTAATGGAAGATGCATTCAGGGTTGTACATTTAGCCCAGAGAGTACGTGCTGTTTCTCTCTGTTTTCATTTTAATCTTTTCGCATTAGACCTCAGTGCTTTTTCTCTGCTCATTGAGCAGGGCACTGAGTCCGGGAGACTTGTCTTTATATGCAAAGAAAGATGAAGAGCTTGCTTTGTGCCTCTCTTAAACTTTTCACTCATTCCCTGGAAGCTCACATGGATAAGATGCAGGAATTGCATCCCTACATATCAATGGATAATAGTGAGAGGTAAATGATAGTGGTAACAGCCAAAACAAGTAATTATGACTCTTGCTATATGATCAACTTCCTGACAGCACGTTTGTGAACAAAACTGTGTCAAAATGAGGGAGAAAGCAGATATGCCACTCTGAGTCCTTTGGGCAGTTTAATTGCCGGTATGTTAGAATATGGATATGGGTCGCTTAATGTGTAGGAGTCCTTGTGGTGCCATGTCTTGTTTATACAACCTCATTTAAAGTACTGCATTACAGCTAAAACCGAACATTTTAATGAGGGTGTACTGGATCACAGAGGCTGCAGTGAGTTCTGCAGGGTACTTCATCAAACAGACAATAGACAAAAATGCCTTTATGCCCTGGTCCTGTACTTACATGCCTGAATTAAACATGTCCATAAGTGTTTGTGTGATGAGAAATTACGTCAACAAGTTTCCCTCTGTGGTGCTTGACCTGTGTTTTCTCTTGTAGAAAGAAGTAAAAAGAAGCTCAGTTTTGTAATGGATTTGGAAAATAGATGACTATCTCAGGATCTTCACAATTGTGAGCTGGTCTTGATACTTGAAATACTGAGGCAGGGCTGATCGTCTATATTGTGGAGCTCCAATGAAAGACTGGGCCCTACATTTTTGTCCCCTAGTTGTTTTGATTTCCTGAGCTTTTCAGGGTTCATACGGGTTCATAGTATAGATCCCATCTATTCCATCCCCTTTTCCTCTGTTCCCCTGGCTGATTTTCTCTCTTCTTAAGTTGAGAATCCCTTCTCAGGTTTTCAGCTTGAGTACTGCTTTATCATGTGCTTAGCTGTTGGCAGTAGCTGGCTAGGAGACAAGTTCATGAGTTAACTTCTCTGTGCTCTAAACACGAGCATCAGCTCAACATGAGTGCATATTTTGTATTTTCAAATATGAATGAATGAATCAGCTAATGTGCAGCAGCACAAAATGGATCTTCAAAAAGAGGAGACATGAAATAATTCACTTGGACGGCTTATAGGCAACATATAACCCAGACTAGTATTGGCTAAACTGCTCAGCTTTGGGATTGCGATTGCAGCTATACAAATACTTAAAAATTATAATTAAAGATTTCAAAGCTGTTTTAAGTTCACTGAGCCCTCCCTTTTTCTTGATTAACCAGCGATTTACACATATATAATGACTTTAACTGACTTAGGGGGTAATTTATGTCACAATGTGCATGATATATGGATCTAAATAGACTAAAGAGAGGGAAAAAGGAACCATCTGTTCTCTAGAAAATTGTCTGCTGTCAGAGGGGCTCAAGAAATTTTTGAAGAATGTGTTTAGAAAGCCATGAATAAATTTCCTAAGTCTTCTGTGCATTCTGGATGGAATTCTTGTTGGGTATGTATTACCCAGGAAAAAAGGTCAGGAACTCGAATTTTTAAACTTTTGCTAGTCTTCATAGGTCTTTCATACATTTTTCAAAAGGCTTTATTATTATGAATGTATATAGTGGGTTTTGTCCTGATCTTCACAGTGCTCATGGAGTATTGTTTTTGCAGCTACAGGATGGATATGGAGATCCCAACACCCCAAAGTCCAAGTTCAAACATGAAAATGAGAGTGGTATTTCTTGGGAGCAGCAGGGTTTTATTTAGACAGGTGTTTGAAAACAGACTTACCTACATACCCAGTGGAGTTTGTTAACATAATTTCCTTGTGCCCCACTCTTACACTACAAGAACAAGTCAACGACCATAAGAAAAACACTTCTGCAAATTCTTAAATTTTCACATGCAAACTTTGTGTGTTTTTCAATAAGACTACTCACGCACACAGACTTAAGTAAATGCACAGGAACTTGTGGGAACAGGGCTTAACTTGACTCTTCTGTGAAAGGGAAAAATCCTGGAATGTAGGCATGTGCAGCAATGAAAGAGCAGAGGTGGATTGGTGTGTGCTCCAGAAGTTATAGACAGCAACTGCAAAGGCAGTTGGAGGTTCTTTTGTGTTCCTCCTTTTCTTTGTTGGCTGGGTTTGGGTTTCGATTTTTAAATTTGATTTTTATTTATTTATTTGTTTTTAATACTACAGAGCTGTTGCTTTGTAAATTGAATACACGTATAGCAAGCTCAGTCTTTAAGAGCATCATGGAGAACACTTCCTACCAAGGGCACTTTCAAAAATTCAACCTCTGCTCGACCCTTCACTCGTGGTGTCTCCTGAAGGGCTTCTCTGTCAAGCACGGGGACAAAACCCGCTCCCCGACCCGAGCCCGGCGGGAGCGGTGCCGCCGCAGCCCGCAGGGGTCAGTGCTGCCGCGGAGACCGGGGCCACGGCCCTCGGGACGGGCAGCTATGGCCGGAGGCGACGGGGCCAACCGAGGAGCGCGGGCCGAGTCAGAGATCATAGCCCCCGTCCCACGTTAGACCTGAGGGAGAGGGCAGTGACGGCCTGGCTCCGGACCTGGAATGCAGGCGGGGTCCCGTGCGATGATGCGGCGCGGTGTCGGTGCCGGGCAGGTGCCGTCCGCCGCTCTCCGCCCCAAAGGTGCTCCGGAGGAGCTGCTGGGTCTCTCTTCCCTCCATCCCTCCGCCCCCGACGGGGAAGAGGCGAACGCTGCCGGCGTCTCCCCGCACGGCCGCGGGCAGCCAGGGGGCGGCAGACCTGCGCCGGCCGG
>VZRF01007467.1:13861-40495 GCA_013396875.1 Vireo altiloquus
CGCAGAATCCGCGGCCGGAGGTAACGCGCTGGCCGGGCGGGGACCACCCCTACGGCCCGGCTGCGGCGGCGGAGAGCGCTCCCGCGGCCCCGCTCCTGCACACAAAGGGGAGGCGCGGAATCGTGCGCCGACGGGGCGGAGGACGGGGCGGAGNGCGGATGGCGGCGGGCCGCCCCGCGGGGCTGGGCTCTGCGCCCTAGCAGCCGCCGGGCTCCATCCGCACAGCCGGGGCGCGCCGGGCGCGGCCCAGATCCGGCTGCGCCTCAGCCCCTCTTCGCCGCCGCCCGAGGCTCTTCTCGCGTCCCCGCCCCGTCCCCGGCCATCGCAGCAGGCATGGGCTGTTTCTGCGCTGTCCCGGAGGAATTTTACTGCGAAGTTTTGCTCCTGGACGAGTCCAAGCTGACCCTGACCACACAGCAGCAGGGCATCAAGGTACGGACGCCGGCGGGGCTGCGGAATGCGATGCTGGAGAGCCCGCGGGGCTGCCTGGCGGCGGCTGCCGCCTCCCGACTGCGCTGCGGTAGCTGGGAAGGGAGCGGCGGCAGGAAAAAGGAGTTTCGGGAGGGGAAAGAATAACGTCGTAACTTTGCTTACGGTCGGGCAAAGGGCAGATGGATCGGGCTGACGCGCGCCGGTGTGGCAGACGTGGCTTTACATCGAGACAGTGACTTAAAGCGAGCAGGTGCCGACCACCGCGTGGCATTCGGGACGCTCGGCGCAGACGTATCGTTCTGTACCTGCCCCCCCGCCCCAAAAAAAAAAAAAAAAAAAAAGAATAAAAATGAGAAGGAGAAGGCGGCTGTGTGCACGGGGTGTTCCGCCCCCGTGTTGAGTCACTGCCCGCTCCCTCTGCCTTGGGCCGTGCCCGCTCTGGGACACCCTCTCCCGGGAAAAGGCCGGCGGCAGCGGTGCGCGGCGGGCGGGCAGCAGCTCCTGAGAGCAGAGCTGAAGGTCCAGCCGCACCCCCAGCCCGGTGTCCCGTCGCCCGGCCGGTGGGAACAGCTCCTGCGCCGCTGCAGCACGCTCGGCGCGGATGAACTCTTCAAAGTAGTCATCTGCCAAGCGCTAATGAGCCCTGACAGAGCGTGTGAAAACGGAAATTTTATAAAGGCCCTTAACTTGGTCCTGTTTGGTTAAGCCTGATGAAAACTATTGGCATGTCGCAGACATTTGAAGCCCTTGTTCGAAGAGCCGGGAGCTTGAATTCATTAGCAAATAAGAACGTGGTTTCAGTGTTGGATCAATAAAAAAAAAAAAAAAAANGAAAAAACAGAGAAAATACAATGAAAGAAAGAAATTAGTCCTTCTAAAATTTATTGCTGGAAAGGGCTGTGTGTTTTAGCTTGAATGATTAAAGTTTGGGGAAGCAACTGGGGAAAAGAGAACCTGAAGGAAGGTAGCAAGGAGAGGGAGTTTACATTTAACAATGTATTTTTAACTGTAATCAGTGGTATTATTAGGTCTACATGTATTGAGAATTGTCAAGCTTTGCTGAATCAACTGCCTGCAGATAGGCTCATAAATCCATGCTTAGCACAGAGGAGTAATCAAATCACTGTGATGCTGGAATTCAGTACCTGTGTAGGGTCTTTGAAGTCTAGGTTTAGACGCTTACAAAACACCTTACCTTTCTATGTGCAGATGTGAGTCTGTATATCATGCATGCATATGTGTTTTTGTGCAGTAAATGTTCAGTCACAGAAGTATGTCAGAAAAGTAATCTGCAAAGATGGTGCTATGGTTAGTCTAATGAATCTAAACCCTGAAAGTAAAGGCTTTGTGCAGTGTCTAATAAAAAGTAATGTCCCATGGTAAAGAAAGAGTCTGAAGATGAAACTTCTTTCCAAGAATACATGACTTGTAGTGTTGGGAACTGTCTTGTTTAACATAAGGGTGTGGTTTCCTGTCATTCTTTGTATGATCTGAATGTGGTATAATGCTGAATATTTCATCCCTTCCACCTGCTCCTTCTGTGTCATGAACATAACTATAGAGCAGTTGTGTAATCAGTTGGACTCCACATCCAGTATATGTATCTGACAAGAAAAGTAGTAGTTTGTTAACATTTTGGCATAGGTACTCACACTGCACAGTGGGAAAACTTAGGGAAGGGACAATCCCCCTTTTTGTAGCACCCTGTTTTCTGTTTTCTTTTTTTTAAGATTATGTTTGTACACGATGAAGCCATACCCCAGTGCTGTAGCTCCATGAGCCTTTGAAATTCCAAAGAGAGGAACTGCAGAGCTCTCTCCTGGCCAGTGGTTTCCACCATGGTGCTATGCCTTGCCTTTTTACCTGCACAAGTGTTTGTGCAGCTGCATGTGAAGAGCAGCACATGTCCAGCTGAAGGGTAGCCACTGGTTTGCCTTTTGTGGGTGAGTCTTCAGCTGGATCTGTGCCCTGGTCCACTTCACATCTGGAGGATGGCAGAAATGGCTTTTTCAACTGAGTCCTGGCTTCTGTCATTTTAAACTGCTCAGGGGATGTTTGTGTTGTTTTAATTCTATAGCTTTCCAGGGAAGTTATATTATTAACTCTTAGTGAAACTGAATATAAATTTTTCATGTTCTGTCATGCTTTGTCATTTGGCACTTTAACCTTGAAATAGAAATGTTTTATTTTAAATTTTTAAAAATGTACACATGTAAATGCAGAGACTTGTATTTTTATTTTTATTCTTTTTTGAATTAGCGTTTCAGCTTTGTCACCTAGGTATAGTTTGTAAAAGTTCATATATGCTTTATTTTAAAACAAACATTTCTTTAGAACTACGGATTCTGGATGGAATCTTCCTTTTGTCATCACTTCTAATTTCGTTTAGAGCTATACAGGAAAAAAGCTTTTGGTACTCTTTAACAGATCTTGAATTGTTACAGGAACAGGGTTTTTAAATGGTTATACAAGCAACTTTGTTCCCTTACTTTCCCCCAAGCAGATGCATGTCTGTTAAAAATAAAAACCACAACTCAACAGCTTTTTTCTATCTGTGTATTTGCTTGATATTAGTGGATATTTGCTTTGAAGGGTAGAGGGCAGTTTGAAGGGCAGAGGACTCCTATAGGAGTCCGAGGCAAGTTTGTTTCTTCAGGGAATTGGAAATAAAGTAGATACTTGTCTCCGGAGAGTTTTGAAGATGCATTGCGTAGTGTGTATAGTGGTTATTTCTGGCTTGCTTGGCAGCTACTCTATGCATCAAAACATGACATTTTAAAATTACAATTTCGTTAACTTATTCTTCATACTACAGTGGGCTTCAAATTGTACTTCACATTAAAACAATGAGCAGAGGTGACAAGACCAAGACTCTGAGTGTAATTCAGGGATACTTTTCTCTGTGGACTTCAAAGAGCTTGTTAGGGAAAGGAGAGGATTTCTTTTCTTCTGGCTCCCAAGTGGGGAAGCTGAGATGCAAAGAGGTCAAGTGGCTTTTTCAAGGTTGTACAACAAGGAAACAACTTCCCTTCCCTATTAGGCTGATAGCAACTGACCATTCTGCCATGGGCCATGCTGTCTGGAGAGTCTTGTGAGGATCTCTAACTCTTAGTTCCTCAGACTGATTTTTGCTTCTCAGTTTTTTTCCTATTTTTTTTACACTATTATCAGCACTGTGTTGCTGTTCTTCCCCTTCAGTCTTCGTAGTTTAAGGTCAGAGCACTGCTCTATGAAAATGTGAAAGCTGTCTCTTCAGCACTGAGGCTTACAGCAGGCCGATGATAACAGATAGTCAGGAGAGGCCATGAGGTGTCTCATAATCTTAATTTATATGTTTCCTTATAGTACATTAACAGTTCGAGATATTTTGGAGTGTACATGCTTTGCGGTAATAAAAGGATGGCAATTGTTAGTCCCAACAATTTTGGGATGGAATAGGTTATTCACCAGGTTCTGGTACAGTTTATCTAATCAAGGTGTATGGCCTCAGATTGGGACAGCTTTTCCTCTTAAAAGGATGTTCAGTTAGGAAATGAGATTTTGCTAAAAATATGGTAAGAATCAGCTGCCAACTGAAAAATAATCACTTTTCCTGGATGGCTACTTTGTCCTCTCTTCACACAGACTAAACAATAACTTGAGCATTTTTATGGTATAGTACAAGCTGTAGCTTATTTGTTGGTGTCACAAGACTTGTCAGCGGTCTTTTGACATGATACCTGACTGAGGGGTTGTGGGCATTACATATTTTTGCTCTGTTGAGAATTGGGCTAATTGTCCTTGTAAACATTCTTGCACAGATTTATTTTTGGAGGTTAAAGAAAACCTGTGTGGGCCCTTAAAAAAAAACCTATCTGTGGTCTGCTGTTTCAGAAAGAGTGCTCATCGCGTAATGTGTGTGTTTCAGGAACCTAAGAAACCTTTTTTTTTTCCCTTGAAAACAGCATTTAAGAATTTTTTTTTTTTCCTGAAGAAGCTAAAACTATTACGAAGCATCTGTATTTTATGTCTGCATCTCTTTGGTTGGAATAAAGATCTCAAAAAAATTATTAGCTACTTCTGCAGTGAAGAAGCTCTCTAATTAGTCTTAAGCCATCTGGTCACTGCACTTTTGAAGTGTTCCTTGAAATTCCTCTCTGATCAGAGTTTTTATGTTCTGTTTAGATTGACATGTGTGATGGGCCAACAGCAGTATTTCCTTAGGAGAGAAGTGCTGAACTGGAGAGATACACAAGGTCTTCCTGGGAGAAGTATATGTTCTGTAATTTTCTTTTATTAGGTGGTACCATTTAATAGTGATATTCTGGCCACCATACCAGTTACTTGATTTACTGAGAATTTAGCAAAATGGTGGCTTAAAAAAAACCCCAAAGGAAAAAAAAAAAACCAAACCTGAAATAGAGAGTTATGGATACTAGGAACTGTGTTAAATGACCGAATATGTAAAAAACATGAGTGGGTTCATCAGAATATGATATGTATTGTTAAGATACTTACAGAATAATTGACAAAAGATTCAGTGTGATCTATAGAAGTAGGTAAACACACAATTTCTTAGAAAGTTTTCTGGGGATTAGTTTGGTATTTTTTATCTTTTTTCTTTTTTTTTTTTAGTTTGTCTTGATTTGGGTTTTTATTGTTTGTGTTTTTTGTTAGTTTGGTTTGGTTTTGGTTTTGGGGTTTTTTTGACTTTTTTTTCACTCCCCAGTGAAACTGAGCAGTTCCAGACTACATGTCTTTAAAATATAGTGTATATAGAAAATATGGAGTGCACTTTTGAATCAAGCTATTTTAGCTCTAGGGACATCGAGGAGTCAATCTGGGAATGATAGGGTTCTATTTTTTTTTTCCCCAGTGAAAATGCTTAATGAATGCATTTGTTAGCAGGAAATAGAATCCTATGAATAGAAAGAACTTACATTGTGTTAATTATTTTAATTGAGAGTTGAGACTAAAAGTCAAATTGGTAGTAATTTGCTGTGAATATGGAATGTATTCTTTATGAAAGTGGTTTCTGCTGGTTTATTCGTCTACATTTTACAAGGAAAGGAAAGCATATTTTTGTGAGAAATTTTTAAAATTTCCTAGTTACACTACTTCAGAAATCTTAAAAAACTTTTTAAAGGTAGATTGCAGTTGCATTCCACCTATGGTAGTTTACCAACTACAGTAATTACTAAACTAATATCAAAGTTCAAGCATATTTAATCATATTTTCCTCTGCCTTCTTTGGTATTGATTAATAAAGACTTTCAAGGCAGATTCTTCTAGATATTCAGCATATTGATTTGAAAAGAATAGTTAATAAAAAGTGAATTGATTAAAAGGACACAATCTAAGTCTAATTTCAAACTCGTTATTTATTTTCTTTATAAAGCAACAGTTTTCTGGTATGTGTACATATTCTGCATAGCGGCAGGAAAACTAAACAGACAATATCATCAAGTTCCAAGTGTAAACAAGTACTTATATTCTTCTGTAATGTTGTAGACACTATACATCTATTGTCTGTAGCAAAATCAACAAAAAAAAAAGTTAACAAAAAAGTCAAATATTGATAGTCCATAGTGCCCCCATATCAGAAGGGTGCTGATGTTTCTTAAATTTCTATTATGGATGTAAAATGGTCATCTAATTGCAAACTGAGCTAGTGTGTTCAACTAGATGGTTCATGTGAAATTTTGCACTATGTCAGTCCTCTAAAAATGGACCGAAATAGTGCACAATTCTAGTTTAAAGAGAATGAAAGGAAATAAAGGGCTTATGAACATTACTGTAAGATGCTCTGCAAAAATTACTGTCACAAATTTGAAATAGATTACTAATTGCACCAGTATCTTTACAGATTAGGCCAGCAATTTTGAATACCCCACGGAATAACTGTAAAATAAATGAACACTGAGACACCTTATTTTCCCTACGTGCACTTAACTAAATTAATGAAACCAGCATGACAACAAGAAGGAAATCCATTAACTTCTAAATGAAGTTACGTCAACCTGAGTTTTGAGCAATAATATTGTCAGAGGTGTCTGTTCTTCTGTTTTCATTGAGCAGTAATTTCATAACATGACCAGGGCAAATGTAAGCTGTGTGAGGCTGATTTTTTTATTTTATCGTTTTGGATTTATGTAACTTGGATTGAGCATTTCTTATATTAGCGTATTTAGTATAGTTAAATATCATCTCTTGATATGCTATTCACTTTAGTTCATGAAAATTCTGAACTAAAATTCAGCTACAGAATTGCAATCCTTTCTCTCAAAAAAACCCACCTGCTAAAAATTATAGCATGATATAAGGACAACTCTTGAAGAGACTGAATTGAAAAGGTGCTTCAGAAAGAGAATGTCTTTAAAAGCTAAAATTTTATATCACTTCATGCTGTAAAAATATGTGTTTTCAAGATGATATTGATCATATATGAGAGAAAGAGAAATTATGTATTGGTCATGTTTCATCATTACTAATATCTGTATTTTTGGAAGAAAGATGAGAGAATACTTGCCAGTCTTTTTTATTTTATTTTAAAAAAATATTATTTTCCTATGGGGGATTTAACTTTGTAATGATAGATCAGGTATATTATCTTCAATTTTTCACAACTGAGATATTTGCAAGTGAATAATCACATTTCACTATCTGGGTACAATTTTGCAGACTGCATTTTTAAGTACACATTTTCAATTCTACTTTTTTGATCAGATCTTATGCTTGCTGCATACCAGTTTAATTGGGGAGTTTAAAATGAAGGTCGTCATTTCAGTATTGATTGAAGTTTTGCTCCCCCATCTTCCATTGCATCCTAAGTTGTGGATGCTTGAACACTGTAGGCACTAAGGTCAAAAGGACATGCTTGAGGTCAACCCCTGCTATTATTCAGAAGTGGAAAACCAATAGAAACATTGCAAAATGAGAGCTCTGCTCCTTTGGTTTTGCTGCAGCATGAAGTGGGGAACCTGCTAGTTTTGCCAAGAGGGAAATGTGCTTTATCTGCTCTCCTTGGCTTGTGGCCACAAACATTGATTTCTTTAAAGGGAAGAGACCTTTTGTGTATGGTAGTTCTAGCAGTACCTTTCCAGAGTCAGAAAAAAGACACCTCAGAACTTTATTTGAATTGAAGTACAAATCCTCTTTATTGAAGGTAACAACCAAAATTTAATATACCTGCATAGGCATTTTTGATCATTCTGGATGGAAATCTCTATTGGGCTGATTGTACTATTAACCTATAGTATTATGGGTTTTATGGTAAAGTTTGGTTGCTGAAAGTCTCAGAGGTCTGTAAAGATTCCTTTTTAAGAAGCCTTTCTTCCTGCCCCTCATGATTTCTTTTTAATTCTGTCTTGGTGTGAGGGAAGTACATACAAGTGGCAAACTCTCACTCTTATCAGTTGTTTGTATTAGTTATGCTTAGTAAGAGGAATCCTTTATACTCAGTGAAATCCAATGGCTCCTGCTTACATTTAAAATAATAATGAAGTCATTACAGTAATGGGTTACAGTTACTAATGTGAAGGGAAGGGGGATCTAATTTGTATGGGCCATGCACTTAATAATTTGTCAATATTTACATGTTAAACTCTGCAGGGTTACAGCTGGCTCTTCATAAAGCAGAGAAGAAGACAATCCATCTTCCTGTAGTTCTTGAAGTTTTGGGTATGTGGGTAAAATCTGTTTGTTGAGTGAGCCAGTTTGATAATGAATGGCTCAGCACTTTAATACCTTTCCTGTGTTCTCAGGAAAGTGAGAACTGAATGCACTGAAGAGTAAATTCTCTGTTGGTGTGAGAAACAGAATGCCTTTTAGTAATGGAAAGGAAGGATCTTCTATAAGGCAGAAAAGGGCAGTTTTTCTGTATAACTAGTGGTAAAATTTGGCATAACTAATAATGTAGGCAAGCACATGATTTTACACTTTGCAGAACTAAAGGCACTTGATCATTTTGTGGAATTGAGCCAGAAGAAAGATCATCCAGATCCACTGGATCTTGTTTTTGTTTTCCACATACTATATACTTCACTGAAAGTTCTCATTTATGTCTGAGAATAGGTTAGTTGTAGTATTTTGGATAATATTTTCTATCTATAGTAATATCCATTTGTGTATTAAATATTGATTATCTAGTTTATTTTATTATTAATCTTTTAAATACATTAGATATGGAAAAAAAATTACAGTTCTTGTTTTGGTTCATCGGTTTTATTCAGATTCTCACTGTCACAGTATAAAAGAGTTGTGACAAACTTCTTTTCTTTTTGGTGGATGAATGGTAGGTGGAAGGAATATAAGGGGTTTTGTTCTTTTCCCCCCTTAGAATACCAGAGCGAGAGTTGTCTTTATAAGATACTAGACTGAAAACCATAAGGGAAAGTTAATTTTCTTTTTATGCTGTTTGTGAGTACCACCAGAAATTGGTAGAACTAGCAGTTCAGAATTATCAAATGAGGAGGAATACATAGGAGACTAATAAGGAGTGAGTTCAGCACTGACTCGGGACTTGAAGCAAATGGTTCGATACCCCTTGTGAAAAGAGGTCATTTTACAACGCTGGTGTGACAGGTAACATGGAAGCAGATCCTCCACATCTCTCTTGGGGGTGCCTCAAACTGCAAAACTCACTGTTTTGAAATGAGTTTTGCTTCGTTTGTGTGGCCAACACCAGATACAGAAGAATGCTGCACTAGGCCCTGCTTCTTCTCTAATTCTGTGTTGGTGGTTGCTGTGGTGTAGAAGGTTCTTTATTGTTGTTTATAAAGTGTTGTAATCTCATCATGGCCGTCAGAGGGAAAGGAAGTCTTGTGTCAGAACCCAGTGGGACTGGAAGGCCGTGACTTCTTCAGTATTTGATCCCGCTGGGGAACCATCAGGTCCTCGTTCCCTGTGGTTTTCTGTGGCTGTGGGAAGTGCGAGGGAATGCAAGGAGCCTGTTTCAGCCTGACACATCCACCCTGTGTCACACAGAGCGCAGACCTCCCCCACAGGGGTCCTTTCAAGTGTGCTTCAGGCTGACAGGCACTCTTTTGTCTGTGGGCTTGGTTTGTTTATTTAATAGAACAGAACAAAAGAAAGCTGAGTGTGAGGGTCTCCTAATTCTGATGGCATGACTGTAAGGGGTGAGTGATATGTATCGGGGTGCCTTGTGGGGGACCAGGCAGCAAATAATCCTGAAAGCTGAGCCTGGATCTCCCTAGGGCACCTCAGAAGGGATCATGGGAGAGAGGTAGCTTAAGTTCAGTTATGGTGATTGGGGAAAAAAGTTCCTGGGCAAATGAAGGAGAGATGCAAATGGACAGAATGGTTCTATTTGCAAAAAACATTTTCTTGTACCACCTTGTTTGCTTTGTGACAGATGGGGGAAAAGCCACAAGACCTTATAGAGGAAACTTTTGATGAAATGTGTGAATATCCTGACTTGCCCCAGCTTTTTAGGTTTAATTTGCATTGGCTACTTTTGGTAGGGGAGGAGGGACTGGCTTTAAAGGTGTTTTTTAATAATATTTTCGGGATGGAATAAAGCTTTTAAGTTTAAAAGATCAAATATTTTTCTTCTGCTTTGAAGTGATGTCAGATTCTTCAGTGACATTCTTCCTTCTATTATTTTTTACTCTCTAAAAGTCCCTCAGCTGGACCTACATGTTCATAAACATGTGCCCATCCACCTTTTCTTTTGCTGTATAGCACTTAACATTTCAGTTCTCTTTTCAGTGTGTTCTCCTATGTTTTTGCTATGTTCTTCTTCTGGAACACAGCAAACTGTACAGCTGTGGGAATCATACCTGGAAACAAAAGCTTCTGATATCCTTCAAAGCTATAACATTTATTCCAGATTATTTTGAGTAGTCTTTTTTCTTCTTGACCAAGCACATTTCTGTTGACAAATTATAGTGCCTTTAAAATCACCTCTGATTGAACTGTCTTTCTCCAAAACTGGGGAGTATTCTGGAGTTCTCTCAATGCTCCAGGCAGGGATGGATGAGATTTACTAAGAAAATGTTCTCGGCCTTGAGGTTCCTTCATCTGTGTCTTCAGTGTTTTAGGGCAATTCTTCTAAAAGGCAATTCTCTTTTTTCCAGGCAGCCATTTAGTAACAATGTTTCTTTTTTTTTTTTTTTCCCCTGTGAAAGCAAGGTCTATCCCTGATTGGAGAATCAATTCAAGCACACTTGAAATTGTGTACTTCGTTTCAATTCCAGTGAAGACAACATGTATTTTGGTGTGTGTAGGCACCAACTTCAACAGGAGCCAAACTGAACCCAATTTTTTCTGTGAGCAGCTTCAATTAATAAATGATAATTTACTGGAAAGAAAAAGTGTTATATCTTGTATGAAGGTGATAGATGTTATTCATCTAGAATAAACAAATTTTCCACCTTTTTAACAGAAGTCAAATATTTTTCTTAGTCTTCCTTGGCCTTTCATCAGTATTCAGATCTTGAGTCTGACTTTAGAGCATGAAAGCTGTGTTTGCTGCTTTCATGACTGAATCCTTATTTTGTTGTTTCTTTTCCTACTTTCCTGAAGAAAGTCTTCTACAGAAAAGGGTTTCATGAACTCTCTCCTGAAGTCCTTGTTTAAAGAAAAAGTGCAATGCAAACTATGTTTGTTTATGATGTCTGCTGCTTTGTGAACAGGTAAACAAAAGTCAGAACAGAAGAGCAGAAAAAATAGTAGGTTTATGTGTGTGTCTTTACAGAAATTGGGGGGGGGGTGTCTTGGTGAAATGAAGGCATTTGGGGAGAGGAATCTATAAAATGTCAAAACCAAGATTGTCCTCAATACTGTTGTTCTTTCCAGTTTTTGTGCTTTTGTGAAAGATGAAAAATTTTCCTGTAGCGTGGAGAAGCTCCAGAAGGAGCAGAAACTTCAGGCAGAAGTCCTGCAGGAAAGCTTGATTCCAGCTTGACATACTTTGTTGAGAGGAAAGCTTGACTGGGAGGAAGTTAAACCACTTGCACTGACTTGGCTGAAAATGAATTAAACCCAGTTTTTTGTTATAGGTATGTTTTCTTTTTCCTGTTGCTTAGTCTGTATCTGAGATCATGACACATTCAATTTTCTTGATATTTACTTATTTATTTATTCATTCTAATTTTTGGTTTTGTTCATGACTTTTAGAAAGATCAGGGTTGAAGCTTTGCAGTAGGGCAGCATATAGAAATATTTCTGTTGCTGTGTGTGACATACACACATAATGTGCTTATAAAACCCTCCCTCCAAGAATATTAACCCAGAACATTTCATAAACAAATAATGCCCCCAAAGAAACATCAAAATCGAAAGGGTAAGCGTTTTTTTTCTTCAGTATTATTTAATCCTACTTGAAGAGAATTCAAGCCAAACAGATTTTTATGTGCCTGTTGTACTAAGGTACAAGCATTCACTTGGAAAGTTACAAAAGTACAATCATTACAGCATTCACCTCTCTTTGAAAGTTATATAAATGTGTGCTCTGCCCATCTCCATGCTCAGCTGGAGGTGATTATACTGAGTGTGTTTGTACCTAATCCACCAGTGGATTCATGCAATTTTATTTAAAGTGGCGGAGTTTCTTCTGCCTTTGCCTACAGTGGATTAAAGGTTCTTCATCCTAATATGCATTTTTTTCTACATAATCTAACCACATAGAGCAGTTGAACTTGTTATTATTATCTATGAGGTGAAGAGCATCTAATAGGATGCTGCTTATTATCTTGTTTTTCAAGCTCGCTGTGATGCATATTCCTTTTCTTGCATACAGAAGGAATACGGGATAAGAAAAATCACTTGAACTGAAGAAATTGCAGTGTAATTGAATTTTGAACATTGATTTCTGAGTGTACAGAAAATGAAGCCAAAGAATGTACTCGAGCAGCAAATTACTGGAGGTAGCAGAGTGTACAGTGCCTTTAGGAAGCAGGTGTTGGCTGTGGAGTTCACTGTGCATACAAATGTGCTCGCATTTTAAGTTAGTTAGGAACAGTTACAGGGGAACAGGAAACCTGACTGGCCTAATACAGGCTTTTTCTATTCAGTACAGGCTTGAAAAAAGGGGAAAAATATAATAATGTAGGGAAAAGCTGGGTTTTGTTTGCTCTTTAAAAAGTCTGAAGCATGAGGGGGGAACCAGAAGTATGATTTAAAGGAAATTGCAGTAGTGGTTTTAAGTATACACAAAGGAAGCTTTGCACCATTTTCAATCTGGAAGGAGGAACTGAACATTTAATTAAACAATGCCTTTGACTCAATTAGTTTATGCTCCAGCATTCTTAGTACATATAGTTTTAGGTTATTTTTCAAGTGTACAGCTGTTTCCTCCTGCATAACATCTGGGAGGGAGGTACACTGTGGTTCCAGGAGCAGTGTGAATGGAAAAAGGTTTCTAGGCCCAAATATTTTAAGCATCTCTAACTCAAAGCTGCAAAGGTAGCTCATCTGACAAAGGCCTAAGAAATTACCTAAGAGGTAATTTCACAGTAAGTTCTGACCTTATCAAAATCTACCCATCATCTGTTGAACCCCTTTGATATCCCATCGGCCCTGCCAGCCCATCGAGCCCCCAGACCTCAAGACTTTATCTGCATGCAAAAATGGTCTTTCTGACTCACTGGATCTGCTTTCATGGGGAAAATAAAATACAATCCACCTCTAGTCTGTTTGAGTATGCATTATGATAGTGCTTATGTAACACAGGTTACTCACTTGTGGGCAAAGGAATATCTTGGAGAAGGTTAAAACACCTTGAAACATATTTTTATAAATAATTATGCCAAAAAAGAGCAGAAACAGTATTTTGGTTAAATAACAGACCTATTGAACCATGTCACAACAGATGATTGTTGTGATTTTTTTTCCCTTGATCTACTTCATTTAGATAGAAGACTGAATATGCTTAAAAGAACATGTTATTTTAAACAAGTGTTTCTTCTGGTTTTCGGCTCTTGTTTCAGTGGTGAAGGGGAATTATATCCTCTAATGACACTTGTTTAAGCCAAAATAAGTCAAGTCAGTTGTTGGAGCTTAGTCACCTCACACATGTTCTGCTGCAGGAGGAAGAAAGAATACTCTCCTGTGTTGAATTATCTCAAATTTCATTTGAGCAATACTATATCAAAGCAAATAAAGTGCAGTTCAAACAGAAGAAAATTATGCATATTAAAAAGAAGAAATTGGAAGGATCTGACCTTGGTGATGAAGAGCCTGTCAGTTTCAATGGGGATTATCATGTATCACATAATGATAGGCAAGATTGCAATTGTGCAAAGAAGACAGGGACATTGGAACTTATTTTAAAAACTATTCAGGCGCTTGTATAAGCGTCTTTCAAAAGTATTTTCTAAAGTTTGTACTGAGCACTCAGGCAGCTCTGAGAACCACTCAGGGCTGAATTATTGGTTACAGAGTAAATATCAGCACAGCAGTATCACTTACATCGAGGTACCCAGTGTATGAGAGCTTGACCCAGGAGCTGAGACTGGAAAGCAGCATCTCAGCTTTATGAGCTGGCATTTTCTTACTCAATGCTGGAAACAGAAGATAGAGAATTTTATGTGTTTTTTATTTTTATTGTATTTTTAATAAACAAACAATCACAGATAATTAATTATGTGTGGACTTAAGAGTTTTAAGGAACAGCTGCTGCTGAGGCAATGAAATGCTTACCCCATAGCAGTTCTTCACACAGGAAGATATTAAAACTGTATTTCAAAAGGAAGGTTTGGCTGTCACAGAGTCATTTAGGTGGTGACATTGTGCTGAAAGTTCTGTGATTCAGGTCGGTGTGTTACCTTATCTGAAATCCAGTTCTCCAGAGGGACTACAGTATCTAAGTGTTTTACTTGTAGGCAGTATTTGTGGGCCCTGCTGATTCTTACAAGCTTCTATGGAAAGGTTTGGACATGTGATCAAGCTGGTAAGTGTTCAATCTGGTAGCTGTCCATATGCATGAATAGCAAATACTTAGTAGTTCAGTTTATTTTAGAGTGTAGTAAGAGGATTTAGTTGCATTACCTTTCATTTGCTGTTGGCTAAGAGCCTTCACTCCTGGTGGTGGTGGTTCAGGCTTACACATCTTGAAAGGACTGATTTGTCTGGGAGGTTGAAATCTGCAATGCTTCAGTCTGATTCTTACAGGAGTTTTTGCTTTGGTGTTTTTGTCAATATAAAGTCTTGAATTTCTTTCTTGCTTTCATTTGAAATACACTTTCTGTTGTCATGGTTGCAAAGAGTAACTCAAAAGCATGAACCGTGCCGACTCCTAAAACCAGTAAGCCTGCATATTTCTGTGAGGAAGCTTGGAACTAAAGCAAGTGCTATGCTTCCCGCCACCCCCCNAGGTAAAGTCATTGTTTCTCAGTGGCCAGGATTATTTGTGTAGAACATCAGGGACAAAAGGGAATTGGATGAGTAGGATATATAGAGAATTTATAGTGAATTACATTACACGAGGGCATGGTCACAAATATGTGGCTCATTCTTTACAGGTTCTTTTAGTGTTATCTGTTTTTGAAAACCCCAACTAAAGGAGCCTCCCAGGAGCTCAGCTGAACTCTTGTAGTAGAAGGCTTTCCCTGACATCTTGCCAGGGTCACGTTTGTTTTCAGTTAAGCTACTTTCATGTTTTTCTGACTTCGGTGGGTCTGTGCATGGAGTACATTTGATCCTTAACCTTTTTTCACATGCCTTTTTATAGTAGGTTAGGAGACATGATGCTAGGAGATGCCAGAACTGACTTTTAGCAGGGGCAGACACCCAGGCAATTGTCTGACAGCCAGGATGGGGGAGGTTATCCGAATATGGGGCAGTAAGCTGGGTGCAGAATCTTCCACCACCATCACATATTCATGTACCTAATGAATATATCAGGATTTGAGGGTTTTTTTATGTCGGCTGTTTTATCTCACACTTAGTGTTCCTGAGCACTCCTAGGAACCTTCATCTTTGTCTCTGCAGTATGTCCTCACTGCTTTGCAGTTTCCTCTTGCCCTTCTTGAATAGTTGTTCTATTATTTCCTTCGTGGATGATCAGGAGAGAGGACTAAATTAATCTAAATATCCTTCTTAGTCTCTCCTTACTTACTTCAATGTGTTTTTTCCTATACTCGTAAGACAGAGAAATAAAGAGAACTCTCAGCAAACAGAGGAGAGCCTATACGTTACTCTTTAAATTATTCAAAAGCAAAAAACCTTTGAGCAGCAATTTCATCTACAGGTAGAAGGTTGCACGTAGATTCCCTTTTTCACTATGTGCAGCAAGTCAATTAATGTCATTATCACATTGTAAACATCACTTCATGCTTCTGTATGGATACTCTCACCTGAGAGATGGAGCTGCAGTGGTCCTTAAGCTGCTGCCTCTAAGGATTATTGTTCTGTTGTGTTTTTCTGTGTCTCCATACAGAGAGGACTCAGCCCTGTGACTCTGCAGAAGCGTTGGCAGCTTGTCCCTCCCCTGCTCCAAACCACAACACCCTTTCCAAACGTGTATCAGTATCTCTGTGCCTCATGTTGGCTGTCCCTGGATCAATTTGCTTGGCAGAAGGTTGCCTGGTTCAAGGGAGTTTAAGCTTAGCCAGGACAGGATCCAGCAGATATGCAGAAGAAGTGATATAAAACTGTCTTTTGAAAAGAATGACAGGGATACTGGTAGCATTGGTCTGCTGGGCAAAGGCTTGAGATGGCATAAAAATGAGCTCAGTGTAGTTCTTGTTTCTACTAGCCCTTGGAAGAATCTGAGCTTCATATCTGCACTTTAAAATGGGGGAATGGGGAAATGTTTATTTGTTTCATTGGTTTGTTTCATTATTTTCACTTTATGTTTTGGGAGTCAGAGATTAGTAATTGTATTTTTTACAATCTATACCACAGGGAACTACAGTATTGTAGCATTCTTTTTTGTGTCTCATCTCTGCAAATCATGGTGACAGTAATAGAGCAGGAGGGGCAACTGACATGAGGGGAAATAAGCACTGCACTGTGAAATGTGTATTTTATATTTGAACTAAAATTGATCTTATCAGATATAGGTCCTTCTGCCAGCTACAAGTTTGCATACAGTTCTTTGTTAGAAGATCTGGGAGGACCCAAAAGACTGGAAATGTGTTGAGGCAAAAATCTGGGATTTTATTTAAACTAAAAGAAAAACAGTTGACTTAAAACAAACTCACAAAACAGAAGCAGAGCAAAAAAAATATGTGAACAAACCTTATCCACCAACTCTGCCAACTTCCTGGCCCCTCTTCCTTTAAAAAATGCCTACAGCTATGGACAGATTCGTCTCTGCAGAATTAATTTTGAATTTTGCTGGCTTAAATATTTATAATTTCCGCTATACTGCTGCATCCAATGGCCCCTTCCCATTTTTAAATGTTAATGCATTTACTTCCCAAAGATAAATCCCATGATTTTAGAAAGATTTTAGAAAACTGATGTTTCTAGAAGAGACCTCTACTTCCAGGTATCTAGCAACAGGACAAGAGGACATAGCCTCAGGCTGTCCCAGGGCTGGATATCAGGAAGAATTCTTCATGGGAAGGTTGGTCAAACATTGGAATGGGCTGTCCAGGAATGTGGTGGAGTCACCATCCCTGGAAGTGTTCAAGAAATGACTGGACAGGGCACTGAGTGGTATGATCTAGATTGGTCAGAGTTTGGACTTGATAATCTTGGAGATCTTTTGCAACCTAAAAGATTCTGTGATTCCAGGAAGTTCCTTGAAGTGAACTCATTGCTATTTGTATTCTGGTCTAAGGCTTTGAAGAAGCCATTTGTAATGGTTTCTTATTAGATTAGTTCTGATCTTTCATATTTGAAAAGTGCTCTGGAGTCTTGGTGGTCATTTTGTTGTTCTGACAGTGAAGCGTTAGACTGAAACTGTAAATGGTATTAACCAACTTTCTTGCCAACTGCTATGCAGGCAGCAAAATTACTGAAACAGGAAAAGGACATTGAATCAATATTTTCCACTGTTGCTGGGTTCAGTCTTACCTAAGGCCTATAGGATTTTAGGATAGCAGTTGGTGTTTGTCTCCAGTTTGTCACTCAGTTTGCTGAGATGCTTGATGTCAGGAACAGCCTGTTTTGAGTTACACATCTGATGCATCTTCTGGGCAGGAGGAGTGGGATAGCAGCACTGGTACTGCAGTTGAATTTTTAACTCTGCCCCCTTTTTTTTAAGATCCAGAAATCTTGAGTGCAGTAGAAATAGGAATGACACGGCAGAGGAGATGTCACTTCTCGTTCATGCTTCTTCCAGCCTAGAATTGCTGGTATTTGTAAGTGAGGCTGTGGAGTCAGGTAGAGCAGGAGATAGGCTAAGCAGAGCTTTGTAAACCTGTTAATGCTGAACAAAATTAAGAGGAAAAACTTTTGATCAAGAGAGTGCTTCTTGAACTCTATCCTGATTACAGCTGCGTGTTTATCCTCTCTTGACTTGTCCCAGCCCACTGTAAGGTAGCCTGAATCCACCTTAATTCACTCCAGTTGGCAGTGGTCCCTGAGGAGTTGTGTGCCACTTGGCTATGGCTACCACAGGGTAGCCACTCCCTTTCCCCGCCTTGCAAAGGCACGGTGGGCAGGAGGGTGTGGGAGCTGGATCTCTTGGATCAAAGCCCACCAGGCTCTCTCTAAGCGAGGAGCCCCCAGTGGGGAACTTGCTGAGACTTTCCTGTTCAAGCTGTATAGGGTGCTGAGAAGGACTGAACCTGATGGCTTCTTTCAAATACTCCCTTGTCCCCACAGTGAGAAGTTTGAAGGCTGCAATGCAAAGCCCTGTAAATTGAAAGACAGGCACAAGGACCTCTGGCTGAAGTCAGTGGGTCTTATCAAGGACCTTCTCTAAAAGCCCTCTTAGAACAGCTCTGCAGTTTGTTAGTCAAAGATACTGGTGCTTTGTTTCTGCATCTTTTGCAAAAATGTTACTTGGATGAGCAAAAGAGGAATATTTCAAAGAAAATGTTGTTGCCTTAGTTAATTTACAAAAGATGGGTCTATTTTTCATCTTGCTGAAAACAGTTTTATCATCCTGTTTCACTTAACAGAATGCATATGAATAGCAAATGCAATAAATAATTACCGAATACAGTGTAACATAGTAAAGTGAGGTCATAATTCATTCAACCTGTTAATTTTTTATTCTCCCACTCCTCTGCATCAGAAATACTTTAATAATTGCTTTAAAATCTACCCTTCTTCCCTCACTCCCTTAATATATGCTGTGTTTTGGGAGTTGTTATTCAAAATGTTTGTGCCAAAGTGTAGTAATTGATTCCTTGTCCACACTCGAGCTGTTCTTTCTTTACATAAAAAGGCATATATATGGATTATAGGCTATCACCAATGTATTTCTAGTGTTACTTTCCTGCTTCATGCATTTATTTAACTTTGTGATTTATAGCCAGGCTCAGTATTGACTTTCATCTTTGTTGATGGCAGATTCAATGCAACCACACTAATATTAGGAATGAGGTTGTCATTGCAGGAGTTTACAAATCAAAAGTGTTGCTCAAATGCATGGTACCTGTTCTAAGACCATTGTTTTTTATAACACAGGGAATTGTTATCTGCAGCCTTCTGAACAGGCTTATCATCCATCATAGAAGATGTGTCCTAAAATGTGTAATATTGTTTTAACATAATGTTGTCAGCAGAAAAAGAAAGGTTTTTCTTTTTCCCATATTAACCTTTAACTTCGCCTTCACGTTGCAGTAGCCTGTTGTCAGCAAGAACAAGTTTCACTTTAAAGTTCAGCAGACTTAATTAGTTGCAAAAAACCCATTATATCTCTGGTTTACAGAACCTGAGCTGCTTTGAGGTTATAGTGAACTGGAGGATATTAAATTGCATAACTGGAAATCTGAAACCTTGAGGAAATATTGATTGTGAAAATGAATTTTTAGGATTTTTGATCATCTGGGTAGGTTCTGTGCAAACCACCTGCATAGTTATATAACTATTTGGTTTTGCTGAGTAGTTACTGAAAAGATTAGCCTTAAATTGAATTTAAAAATTACACAGTATAGAAATGCTTTTAAAAATTTTTATATCCTTTATAGAAAAGAATATACAACACATAAAAATATAAATTTAATTTATGCTAGTATCTCTCTGTCTACCTAAAAAGTAATTGAAAGATCAGAGCCTTTTTCCAGGAGATTGGTGGCTGAAAAGCACAGTGTCCTGAAGAACTGCTGAGCTGCCGTTCCTTGAAGTCCGCAAAAGGGTTTTGAAACCCTTGTAAAACAGCAGAATGTGCTCAGGTTTTTTGTGATTTGGTTGGCAATGGGAAGAAACTTACAGATGTGTCATCCATGTGATGTACAATATCAGTCACCTTTGTTGACTAAGATGATGTAAATTTGAAGAATTTGAACTGTATCTATACACACAGCTTAGTTAAATGTCACATTTTCTACTGATTTCAAGGGACTAAGGGTCACCTTTTATCACTTTCTCCTCTGCTGACAACTTTGACAGGGGCCTGGAAAAAAAAGTGTGCGTATTTTCTCGAGATATTTACACAATTTAAAAACCATCATAAATGTTGTTCTAGCAGAATTGGAATTGGTGGCAAAGGCTTTGAAACATTGGTGTTCAGTGGAATCTTTTCATTTTAGAGGACATTGTGCACACACGTGTACCATAAAGTTTGCTTCATGTCTGAATAATTTTTGTCAAGAGACTAATTTGACATTTAAACAAAAAAGCACAATTTAATATATTATGTGATCATATGAACTGACATTTTTAGCTGTTTAAATCCTAGAAGAAGTGTATTGTTTCAGATTTCTAAGTATATTTTTCTGAAAATATAAGGCCAAGATTTTCAGGTATGGTTTCCTGGTGGCATATTTCCTATTTTACATAATTTTGTAGATTTCTATTGGCCATGCATTGAACTTATAAAATACGGAGTTTGCAAATGTTCCAGGATGTTTCACCTGAACATGACTGTCGGTGATTGAAACACGGACTCTGCCAAAAACCAACTTTTTATTGTACAAAGCACAATTTATATACTGTTCCAAAGCTAGCAGTTCAACAACCACAAACTTCAACTTCTAGGATTACATCTTTAACATCTCAAGCAGTTACTGATTACAACTTCTTTGCTTAATCTCCTGTTAACTATCCTACTTTTNGAACAGGGAAGTTGGACCAGATGACCCATTGTGGTTCCTTCCAGCCTTACCCTTTTGTGATTCTGTGATTCCGTGATTCCAGCTGTGCATTGTTAATACTGACCTGCATTTCCAGGGGCTTCTGCCTGTGATATGGGACAACAAGGTATCAGGGAAATCAGGTCGGTGGAGACAGAGTTGTTCCAGTGACAAAATAGCAGGGAGTAGAAAATCTCTCTGGAAGCAAAGAGCTCGTTTAATTTTGGTTTTCTGAATGATGTTTGCAGTGCATTGTCTGAGTAGGCCAGGTGCGTTTTGTGCTTTATTTGTGTGTGGTGCTGTGTTCTGAGCTGAAGTGGGGCCAGACTAGGAAGCCTTTGGATATGACCTGAATATTCCCAAAGTTTCCACCAGTACAATGTTTAGAAGTGGCTTTATAGCTGTTTTCTGGACTTCTAAGTAGCTTGTGAAGAAAATAGCAATATTACAGATCTGGTTCATGACATGTTTTGTGGGGCATCCCGGTGGAAATAATCTGTCTTGACACGACTGCAGGGTGCCGGTTGTGGTTTCATAAAGCCAGGTATGCTTCTTACAGTGCCACAAACGAACACAGAATTAGCTGATTCTTAAAAGTGAATAAACAAAAAATCTCAACAGCATGTCTGGGTCTGTTTCAGAGAATTTTGGAGATTAAGCGTGGTTACCAGCATGTTAGTAACTTTCTGGCAGAGCAATTAAATTTCTTCCTTTATCCCTACTTGGGCCAGCTGGGACTGCTGAAAAGCCTCTGTTTCTAGATCACTTCTTACAAATTAGTCTGCCCTGTATTCTGTTTGTGAAATACTAAGACTTCTTATCCTTTCACCTGTGTAACAGCAGCAAGCCTTGGAGTAGGCAGGGACTCCAGAAGGCATGGGATTTTTGCCTTGTAGGTGATAAATAGTGTGATGGGAATCTAAAGCCAATCCAGGCTGTGTTCTGTATACTTCACCTGCCTGGGAGTGTTCTGTAATTAGACTTACATACAGTACCCAAGGGGAGATAAAAATCACACTTTTAAAACTAGATATGGATAAACCTGCACAATAAATTGACGCTTGACAGGCAACTTTCTGAGCTTCTTAGCAGCATACTTTGATTGCCTTTCGGTTCCTATTTCATCATAGCTCTCTTCTTACCTTTTCCCTTTTATTCTGTTTTTATGAGGTGTTGTGAGTGTAGGGTTTTTTTGTTCTCTTTGGTTGCTTGTATGGGCTTGTTAGGTCGGCTCTTTCTCACCATGCCGTGCATGATCACGTGAGCTCACAACTGGAGTCTCAGAAGAGGGTGAGATGGGCAGGTGGATGGGGCACCAGAGACATGCAAAGCTCATCTGCTGCTTCCTGAAGGCAGATGTTTGTGCTGCCCTCCCTGTTAGGCAGGAGAAGGCAGAGCTGAAGAGCGTGTTTGTATATTTCACACAGGGCACAGTAGTTGCCAGTAGTTGGTGGGAAGAAGGAAGGAGCCGTGCTCTCTCTCCTTTTACCTCTTTCTGCTCTTTTGCTCTGCCTCCATTTAATGCATTTTAACCTTTCTCCTTCCTGAGCGGTCCTCCAGGGACACCGATCTTTCCAGTTGCTACCTTCCTTTGTTCTGTTTTGTAGCAGGAGTGAAAAAGACTTACTTTACGAAAACAGACTATAGGGTTGAAATATTTCATTTTTTGTTGCTCAGCTGTGTTGAAAGCAGAGCTTTACTGCCGTGTCTTATGAATGCACCACTGCTTCAGTTCAGTTAGAGATGTTTTGATCTCAGGCATGTGGCTTTGAAGAAAGAGTTCGTTTTCTCTCTCAGTCAGAGAGATCTAGAAGAATGGTATTCTTCATTTGAATCCTTTCAAAATTTGGAAAAAACTTAGAGCTGATGGCTGTTGACAAACACCCCCTATGAATCAAAATAGTATTTGTACAGTTGGTTTCCACACAGTTTTGAACAAGATCCATTCTCTTCCTGGGAGTTCTTCCTTCACTTCTTCTTGAAAGGAAGAACTGAAATGCAGTTTTTATGTACTCCTTATCTAATTTTGGTATAAATCACATCAGTTGTGACAAGTTAGGTTTCATATGTGGCTTGCATATGGAAGTCAAAGTGTGGCATTAGAGATCTCTGAGTGTTTTGTGTCTGACTTACAAAAATTACCATTAACAATGAATTTTTGGTTTCAGGAAGTACACAGACAAAGGTGAGTGGAATACAGACACCAAAACCTGTCAGAGAGGGTGAAGTCTGAGAATATCAGCTCAGAAATTGAATCTGTTTATTTCATCTAAGTAATTCAGTAATTCTTTACATTCTTTAAAAAAGCAGCATCCATAAGAAGAAAAGGCAGTGCCTTTTTTGGCAAATCATGACAATTGAAGCAAAACCCACCCATCATCTGTGAAGGAAAAGGATTTTGTTTCTGCTTTAAGTGCTAATTTCAATGCAGCTTCAAATTTGGAGCAATCATTGTGTAAAACTGCCCATACTTTAGCTTATTTTTACTGGCTTATATAGTTTCATAAACCTGCAGAGACAGATATGACAGAGCAGCCTGTCTGGCAAGAACAAGAAAGCTAAGTGTTTAAAAATTGGCATTCATCTTCTTTTAGACAAAGTTCATTAGCATATTCCTTTATACCTGAAATGAAATCATTGCTTTCTTAAGCTGCTGTCATGTTTATTCTATCATTTTGCCCTTTACTTAATGAATCACAAAGCTTCAGGATTGCTATTGACGTAGCAATTGCAATTGAATATAGAAGTAATTTTTCCAACCCTTTCACACTGTACCTGCTAATTTGAGAGCACTTTTTATCCATCATTGTTTGAATCCAGTACTGCTTTCTTTCTGTGTACAAAAAGACTAATGAAGGGATGTATTTTCTTGGAAATAGAGAATGGTATCTGGTATTGAAGTGGGAGACAGGGAGAAAGTGGCCTAGTGTATTTACTGAGAAATCATCTCTACATTGTCTGGTATTATGCAATATAGCTATAAGATAAAGCCCAACAGGTGGTATATGTTTCATGTAAAATTTAGCTTAAGCTTTCTCATGAGAAAACCATGGAGGTTTCTGTAGGTTTGGCTGCTGCGCGATACAGTGAGAAAATCTGAGTGCCACTAGAGCCATAGTTTAATTTAGGGGGAGTAGCATTTTACCAGCCAGTAGTGTGTTTTCACCCCTCTGGACAGAAAAAGAAAAAAGAAGTGAACTCCTCCACCACAGGAGCCTTTGGCTTCAGAATTGCACTGCCCTGAGCCATCCCCCTCTAATATGATAATCTGGATCCTTTGCATGGCTATTCAGGAGGATTATGGAGAGTTTCACTGGCAGTGAGCCCTTCTGCTGGCAGTGCTCTCAACTGGAAAGATGAATATGTGAGTGAAGTATCCAGGCTTTGAAATATACATTCTTCTGATGTGTTCAGAGACAGCCACACATCCTTCACTGGAGCTGTGATTAGTCACTACAGTGAATGCTTAATTTTGGGTGATATCCTGTTAGCAGTCCTGACCCAGAAATCACTCTGTCTTCCTTAGCTGGTGATAATTTAAATATATGCAGTATTGCCTCTCCAGAAATTTGTGGTCAATTTTTAAAAAGGCAGTGATGAGGAAGTAAGGTTTAAAATTAAGTGTTACTGTACCTTTTAGGTTGTTTGATGTGTTTGTTATTTTTGTTATTGTCACTGTTAATTTTTCTTTAATTTTTACTGCAAATTTGTGTAGATATGTTTCATTCATTTGAGCTTACTCTGTCTTTTGTTCTTAAAAGCTCTCTGTCAGAGGCCTTCATTGTGTTGATACTGGGAGGCAGGGGCCAAATCACCTTTATCTTTAGTGTCTTTCTGATAGGCTGAATATTTCAACATTCTTTGACCCCTCCCAAGTGACAAGATTTCCAGAGTCTATCTGTTTGTTTTTAAAAAATCTCCATCTGAACAAGTTTTAATTTCTTGATGTACAGAACAAAAGAACTAGTTAAAGTTCTTCAATTATATCAAAGTATTGCCACCTTCCTACTGGGCTACCTGGAACAGAAGTTCATGGGGTTGTTGTATTCTCTCCCTGCTTAATAACTGCATCACTGTGATCTCACATTCACTTGCTTCTTCGTGGTGATGCCTAAATTCCATTCAGAGCTGCAACTTTTCAGGACACAAACCTTACTTCATAAAATTGTAGTAATTTTCTTGCTATAGATGATCTTGCCCTTTGCAGTTGTTAAAATGCATGTTTTCAGAGAGCTTGTCTTACCGAGAAATTCAGGTTATTTTCACCAATATCTGGCTTTTCTCATTACTTGTCAATTCAGTGATTTTTAGAATGTCTACAAATTTTTCTAGGGGGGGTCTTATATTGCAGGTGATAGAAAAACAGTTGCAAAGCCCTCCTTTGAACCTGGAAGACAGTTCTCTACTAAAACTTGTATTTTAGGATCATTATTTTTACATTCTTTTCATTGAAAATAATGTAAAAATAATAAATATTTCATTATTTTCACATTATTTTTAATTAATTTAAGTAATAGTTTGTTGGTATTTTTTATAGCATTACTTTTAAACATTATTCAGAGTAGATTTAGTGATAACTGCCAGACACGTCCAGTAAAGTGTTGTAGTTAGAGCAGTCTCCAAATTTTGAGTGTGTGTGTGGGAAAAACAGTCCCCTGGCATAAAACACATTTATTTTACCAAAAGGAAATTGTTGATTTTAATTTTTTTTCCCTGACTATGGTTAATTATTTTGAGGAAGGAAATTTTACATATGATATTTCTGGTGCTGGAGCTGAAATGTTATGAAACCTATAAACAGAGCTTTTCCCCCTCCCACCGTCCTGAAAAACATCATCATGGAACACTACAATCAGGCTCTCAAAGGCTTATTCTATTTACACAATTGCATTGTGTTTACATGGCAAGGTTTTTGTGGTGGGGTCTGCAGGGGTCGCCTCTGTGAGGGGAGCAGGGGAAAATAAGGAGCAGTCATGGATTGAGCACAAACCCTGTTCCCCATCCCTCTGCACTGCCTGGGGAGGAGAGGGGATACAGAACTCAGAAATGAAGTGAAATTGAGCCTGGGAAGAAGAAATGGAAAGCATTTTAAGTTTTGCTGTTCTTTCTTGCCATCCTTGTAATTGTCAGCAAATTAAATCACCTTTCCCTAAGCTGAGTCTGTTTTGCCCATGACATTAGCTTATGAAGCAATTTCTCAGTCCAAATCTTCACCCATGAGCTTTTAATCTTGTTTTCTGCCTTTGTCGAACTAAGGTGGGGAAGTGAGGGAGTAGATGGGTGGGCATCTGGAAGCCAGCCAAGTCTACTCACTATAACAGTAAAGATTTTTGACACAAAATGTTAGCAGTCTGGTTTCCTTGAATTAGAACATGAATATGTTATTGTAAAGGGTTATGATAATCCTGCTCATATGCATGAAGAATGGTATTGGATAAATTGAAATATTAAGGAAATACTAAGTTGTGCTTGGCAATAGTCATGGTGGATGATTGCTCTCCTTCCCCAGTTGTAGCACTGAGTTGATGCATTTAGTTTCATTCTTTTACACTTTATGTACTTAAAAAATATTTAGCTGTATTTTTAAAATGTACTAGTTATAAGAACTGTTTATGCTTGTTTTAGTCATCTTTTTAAAAATGTTACTTTTAATACATTTTCAAATACAATTCACCTTAGTTTGGCTGCAGAAGGAGTAGATTTTTGACACTTCGGTTAATTTAATTTTTAAGGGTTCTATAAGGCATTTTAGCCTTGGTGTAAAACATGTACTCTGTTATGTTTTTTAGTATTGGTGCATATTAATACTATTCTTTCCTTAATAAAAATGAAAAAAAAATTAGGAGGAAAACGTGCCAATATTCATGGAAGATCTTTGTAATTGTTTCTTACTCCAAGCTCCTGTCATTGGATTTTGAAACAGCCTATGATCAATTCATGTTGATCATGAATTTCTGATAGTTTATTTTGGTATGTAACCAACATGAAAGTTCCACAATTAAAGGGCATATGTTGAGATGTGTTCTGCTGCCAAATTGTCGGTAATCACTGTCTTGGTTTGAAAGAC
>VZRF01007471.1:0-21330 GCA_013396875.1 Vireo altiloquus
CCCTCCGTGATGAGTGCACACAGAGGTTTTACAAGTTGTTAGGGGTTTTTTTGGATTTTGACACTTGGCTTGGCTGTGTTTTTTATTTTAGTGTTTTATGTTTTGAAAAGATGAAATGAGGAGGTTTTTTTGTTGTTTCAAAGCTTGTTTATTTTTTGTTTTTATTAAAGTTTTGGAGGTACGGACTGTGTTGTGACTTTTAGGAATATGAGGGTAGAAATGGTAATGGTTACTCAAAGCAGGTAGCTTTTGTATTTATTATTAACTAGTTAGAAAACTTTATGTATTTTATTTTGTTTTTAAAACTAGTGAATATTAACTTTATTGACATGTCTCTTTTACACTAAATTTTATTTACTAAGTAATGAACTACAGGAACTTGTCAGAAGGAAAATGGAAGAGAAGGAGAAGAAAGAAGAAGATGAAGAAGTTGACACTTTAGATTTTTTATGCTGGTTTTATATAATATATATAGCAAAACTTAAAAACTGCATCTACACACTTTGTGGTACACTAAACAACTATCTTTTTTTTTTTTTTTTTGGTGCTCTCAGCTTACTTAGAAGTGGGGGTAAATGTTTTTACGAGCTTAATTTGCAGGCTAAGCTTTTTTTTGAGGAGCTTTGAGGGTAAAACAAACACTCAGAGGAGCAGGAAAAGTTCCCAGGCTTTTCCTGGACTCCAACACAAGCAAACCATGGTTATAGATCCATCGTCTACACCACCCTGTCATCCCCAAAAAGGTTCTCAGTTCCATTATTGTCTGGGGTTTTGGGGTTTGGCATATTGCTTCTTTGCGGTCCTGCCCCAAAGTTCATTGTTCAACGCTGACCTCATAGTCCAGGTAAATCACCTTCTGCTGCACCACCTGAGCCTTGTTCTTTGACACCCTCTGCCCCTGAAGTCCCAGAACATGTAAGAGGCTTACTGTCCAGGCCACACAAGCCTCTTCTGTCCAAGTTGCTATTAGGACATTGTCCATGTACTGCAACAGCTTTCCTTCTTCTGGTGGAGCTTCCCAGGACTCTAAGTCTCTTGCAAGTTGTTCTCCAAACAGGGTAGGACTGTTCTTAAATCCCTGAGGCAGCACCGTCCATGTGAGCTGAGTTTTGTGCCCACTCTTAGGGCTTTCCTATTCGAATGTGAAGATTTTCTGGCTGGTTTCATGGAGAGGAAGGCAAAAGAAGGCATCTTTCAAATCTAAATTGCAAACCAGGTTAACTCTGGTGTTAAACATGTCAACAAAGTGTACGGATTTGCCACTACTGGGTAGAGATCCTCAGCTATCTTATTAACAGCCCATAAATCCTGCACCACCCTGTATGACCCATGGGGTTTACAAACAGGTAAAATAGGAGTGTTGAAGTCAGATTGACACTCTTTCAGCAGTCCTAGCTGTAAGAAGTTTTCAATTACTGGTCTAATCCCTTCCCTATATTCCTTTCTCAAGGCATATTGTTTAATCCTGACTGCTTGTTTCCCTTCCTTAAGTTTAACTTGCAGAGGAAGTGCATTCTTTGCCCTTCCTGGCACATTAGTGGCCCATATGCCAGGAAACACTTGATTGAGTATTTCTTCACTAATTCCCTCTTCAGTCTCAGTGGTTGTTAATATTAAAGTTAATATTTCTACATACTGTTGATCATTTACCTCCAGAGTAATCTCCCCAGTTTTAAATGCGATGGTTACTTGTAGTTGTTCCAATAAATCTCTACCCAAAAGTCCCTGGAGAAGAAAAGGCTGTGGGGATACCCCACAGTGACCTTGCAGGACTTCAAGGAACCTCTGAGGAAATGTGGAGAAATGTTTTTGTAGGGCTTATGTCAATAGGACAAAGACAGATTGTTTTCAACTAAAAGAGAGTTGGTTCAGAGCAGAGATAAGGAAAAAAAATTTGATTCTGATGGTGGTGAAAGACTGGCACAGGTTTCCCAGAGAGATGGTAGATGTCCCATCCCTGGAAATATTCCAGACTGGGTTAAATGGGGCTCTGAGCAACATGATGTAGTGAAAGATGTATCTGTTCCCATCCTGTGAGAGGCCCTGCCCTGTAGTGTCGGCTGCCAGTGTGGTTGGTGTCTCTTGTAGGATGCAATTCCCCGTGGGAGCAGAGGGAACACAGAGCACCAGTGTGAGCAGAAGCATCCTCCTGCAGAAACAGGAATATTCTGGATCAACTGGCTCAGGCTGCATTGTTTGGCCTCTGTAGATGGAGAGAAGTGTCAGAAGAGACTGAGAAGCAGGAGCCCCCCCAGTGTCTCAGAGTTACCTTTGGTTCCTTGAGGACGGACAGTATCACAGGGTCTCCTTTGGGCCACGTGGTCCTACAGTGTCACTGAGTCCCTTTGGTTCTATGAGCCCTCATGGTGTCACAATGTGCCTTGGTTCCATGAGGCCCCACATTGTCACAAGGTGCCCTTTTTGCCCTGAGGTCTCACATTGTCACAGGGTCCCCTTGGTTCTGTGAGGCCCTGCCATGTCCCAAGGACCTTTGGTTGCAGGAAGCCCCACAATGTCACAATGATCTCTGAAAACCACAAGGCCCTGAGGGATCACAATAGCTCCCGTGTTCCAAAAGGCCCTGCAATATCAGAGTGGTCTCTGGATTCCACCAGACCTCACAGTGTCACAGTGTCTCTCGGTTCCACGAAGCCTCAGAGTGTCACAGTGGTCCCTGGGATCCACGAGGCTCTGAGAGATCACAATGGATCCTTGGTTCCGTGAGGCCCCGCAGTGCCCCAGGGGCCCATGGATTTGACAAGACTCCAGAAGGTCACAGGGTTCCTTTGGTTCCATATGTCCCCACAGTGTCACAATGTCCCCACGGTTCCAGGAGGCTCCGCAGTGTCACAATGTCCCCATAGTTCCATGTATCCCGGCAGTGTCACAAGGTCCCCACAGTTCCAGGAGGCCCTGCAGTGTCACAGACGAGCAGCACTGGATTGGGAGCAGCACCAGGGGAGGTTTTGCAGCCTCACTGGACCAGGAGCAGCAGCCATGGAACAAGGGTGGAACAGGACTGGGACACAAGTGCCATAAGGAGCAGCTGAGGGAGCTGGAGTTGCTTATTCTGGACAAGAGGAGGCTCAGGGGGCAGTTTCTCACTCTCTACAACTCCCTGACAGGGGGATGCAGCCAGGTGGGGGGACTCGGTGTCTTCTCCTAGGTAACAGTGACAGGACAAGAAGATCCAGCCTTAAGCTGCACCAGAGGAGGTTTAGGCTAAAATAATAGAAAATTATTAATTTTTATAATTATTAAATTATGTTATTATATAATTTATAAATTATATAATTTAATCTATAAATTAGAAAGAATTTATTGACAGAAAAGGTAATTGGGTATTGGGAGACACTGGGCCCACCCAGAGCACCTGNGGGATGCAGCCAGGTGGGGGGACTCGGTGTCTTCTCCTAGGTAACAGTGACAGGACAAGAAGATCCAGCCTTAAGCTGCACCAGAGGAGGTTTAGGCTAAAATAATAGAAAATTATTAATTTTTATAATTATTAAATTATGTTATTATATAATTTATAAATTATATAATTTAATCTATAAATTAGAAAGAATTTATTGACAGAAAAGGTAATTGGGTATTGGGAGACACTGGGCCCACCCAGAGCACCTGGCTCCCGCTCTGCACAGCTGCCCCACACAGGGGGGCCCAGGGACCCCATCCCCAACAAGGCCCTGACTCCAGCACCGTCCCTGCCTGGGACATGCCCACAGCTCCCCAAGGCCCTTGTCCCCACAGAGGGTCTCTGCAATGCCCTGGCCCTGGGCCCAGGCCAGCGCTGGCCCTGAGCAGGATGTGTCCATCCCCAGGGACGTGGGCAAGTGGGGCTTGTCCCCAGGCAGCCACAGGGAGCTAATTGGGTAAACAGAGGTGCCCTGCGAGGAGGAGGGAAGTTGGTCCCCTGCCAGCATCTCTGGTAAGCCCTGTTTAGGCAGAGCCTGAGACACCACGAAAATATTCAGCAGTGTTGGCCTTTCCAGAAACTGTGGCTCCTTTGGAAAGTTCCAGAGAAAACAGTCAAGGCAGTCACCTGAAATGTTTTCCCAACTGCCCCAAAACACATCTCTCATGGATCCACAGGGTCTCTGTGGAAAGAGAGAAGCAGAACCCTTCACTAATGTCCCGGAAAGTCAAACAAGAATCACAGCCATGGACAGCTCTCAAGAACCACTTCTCAGTGCATTTTTCCTTCTTGGAATCTGGGACAGCCATCTGGATCCACCTGGGAACACAACCAGGGACACCTGTGATTCCCTGTGGCTCAGGAAAACCTCCTATGGTCTCCAGAATGCAAAGGTTTTCATGCTCACCATTTGATTTGCAGCTTGGGCCTCCTTGAAAGACCTCCTTACACCCTGTTAGGCAGAGCACTAAACCAGAGTAGGATTTTCCAGTCCCAGGGGCTGCTGAATGGACTCGGAAGTGGATTTGGGAAGCACAGCTGGAAGGACTGTGGCACATCTCAGAGAGAGGAGAAGTTTGCAGAGGAACTGTGGGAGCCTGTTGGAAGCTCAGGGGCTGGTTGAGAGAGAAGGGATCCCCCTCAAGAAATGGGACACTCATGTCTTGGCCAGCCTGGGAAGGAGACCTTGAAAATGGGAACGGCAGGGAATAGCCAGAGTTCCAGAGAGCACCCAGACATCAAGACAAATCTCCCATTGGGATAATTGAAGGAAAGGAAGGCAGCCCAGGAAATGGCCACGAGACAGGACAAGGGGATATCCTCTTGTATCCCTCCTGGGATACAGACACTCTCCAATGCCTTGCTGAAGGACCTGGGTCCAAAATCACAAGGGATGGGAAGAAAACCCAGAGACTGAGAGATGTTATGAGTTGTGAGAGCTGGATGTACCAGAGAGATGGAGGGATGGCTCCCTCCTTGGATGGAGTGCTCTTGGGAATGGCTCCAGGGGGTTCAGAAAAGCAGGACAGGAAGGGGAGTGGTGGAGTTGCCCTTTTTCAAGGGTAAATCTAGCATTCATGAATTTCTGACCCAGGAGAGGAGGGAGAGGGAATGGTGGAACAGAGACATTCCCATGGTCCATGGGGAAGTTGGTCAGATGCCCTGGGCACACTTGGTATCTCAAAGTCCGAGGGTCCTGACAGGCATTTGGGAGCACTGAGGGAGCTGGAGGACACCACATCCAGGCCTCTCATGGCAATCTTTGCCAGGCTGTGGCACTCAGGAGAGGGGTCCGAGGGCTGGAAGGAAGCCAGTGCCATCCCAATTTTCCCAAAGTGCAGCAGGGAGCCAGGGAAGTGCAGGCCAGGCAGCCTCCCCTGCACCTCTGCACTGGGCACAGAATGACTCATCCTGGAGGCCATCTCAGCACAGGGATGCCAGGGAGGTGACCAGGAGTGGTCAGCATGGATTGATAAAAGGGAATCATGCTTGGCCAACAGGAATTTCTTCCCCCATCAGACAACACCCCAGATGGATGAGGGGAGTGGATTTTTCAAGCCTGGAGTTCAGCAGGCTTAGGACACTGTCCCTAGGCTGGGGCTCCAGCTTTTGCTGAGGGCAGCAAGGGAGCATCAGGGGTGTGGGGTGCCCCTGGAGAAGCTCCAGCCTCCCTGTGTCCTCAGCTCTGCCCCCATCTGCAGGCTTGTCCCACTGCCAGGCCTGCAGGCTACCTGAACCTCCTCCATGCCCACACTGCCCTGCATCAGGCAGTCCCAGGAAGAACAAGATTGCTGAGCATCTTCCTGGTGCCTCAGGCCATGGCTAAACAGGGCTTATCAGAGATACTGGCAGGGGACCAACATCCCTCCTCCTCACAGGGCACCTCTGGTGGCACAATTAGCTCCCAGTGACTGCCTAGGAAGAAGCCCCACTTGCCCATGCCCTTTGGATGTGTCTCAGGGCACATCCTGCTCAGGGCCAGCGCTGGCCTGGGCCCAGGGCCAGGGCATTGCAGAGACCCTCAGTGGGGACAAGGACCCAAGCCCTGCTTGCAGGGCCTGGGTAGGGGGATCCTGTTCCTTCCTTGTGGCTTGGGGCTCCTTCTGGGGGCAGCGGCCTGTGGGCATGATTAGGTAAGCAGTGCCTGCAGAGAGAGGGGTGGGATAAGGTCCCTGTCCTTTCTCAGTGCACACAGGGAGTGGCATTCTTGTCTCTGCCTTTTTGGACTGGAAGTGCTGGTGACACCCATGTCCTGTCCCTCTCCAGTGGGATGAGGATATGGTCATCCTTGGAGTACCCCTTGATGCCCTTTGAGCCCAGGGCCATTTCCCTTGAATGATCAGTAAACCCCTTCAGCAAAGCTGTGATGGCTGAAGTGGCCACTGAAAAAGACAGAAATAAGGGAATAAAAGTAGGTATTTATTTGAAGGGCCTTCAAAGGTACAGCCTGGGGAGTCCAGAGACTACTGCCAAGATGGCCCCCAAGATGGATGGCAGGTCACGAGTTCTTCACACTTTTATAAGTTTGGTTCATTCGCATGTCAGGGTTAATTCTCCAGTTAAAGTTTCAGTTAATGATGTAATTTATCCAAGCTCACCCCCCTTCCCAAGATGTTGGTTTACACATTTTCGGCCTAAGACAGTCTAGGTGTCCTTGGTGAGCAGGCTTGGAGGGGCCTAATGTCTAACCACCATGAGAGAGCAGAAGTTAACAGGCTACAAGAAACTCCAGAGTTACACACTGGGCAGTACAGAACTTGAAAAATATAAAAGTTAAAACCCAAGGCATCAGCTGCACTCTGCGCATCTGTGTGTTTCTGTGTGTATTTGTCTGTGTCTGGATTTCTGTTCTCCTGGCAAGCGAGGGAATATGGGCCACATCTGGTGGCTTCATGTCCAGGCTCTGCTGCCTTTCACACAATCCCCCCCAGTCCAGGTTGGTTGTTGCAGGTTGTGTGGGGTCCAGTGGTGGCCGTTACAGTCAGTGAGTGTGTGTGCAGGCAGAGCAAAGAGCAGATGCTGGCTGTGATCATGACGGATCATGAGTCCAAAAGGAAAACAGAGGTTTACAACAATTTTTTTTTTCAAAAAGTTTATTTCTTCAACCAAAAAAAATACATTTGTTTTTCAAAAAAAGTTTATTTTTGCCCAAAATATTTACTGATGTTGAAATTTAGTTCCCTGCTTGGATGGGGCTGCCAGGTCTAGCTGGCTACGGGGCACTCTGTGGCTGTGGGGTTTCTCTGGGTGCAGAGAGGAAGGAGGATGTCAGGTCAGTCTGGCTCTGTGGGGCTCCTCAGCGAACAGGTCTGCCGTGCTCCAGGGCAGCACTCTGTCACCAGCTCTACCCTGCTATAGGGTGTCCTGGGGAGGCCAGGTCTACCTGACTCCGAGGCCGGGCTTGGCCATCAGCCCCTCCCAGAGATGGTGGGGTGGCAACACCACAGCATCTGGGCACAGGGCAAACTGGTCTACCCAGCTCTGGTGGGACTTAGCCCAGTTTTGGCATGGCCAGGGGCTTGGTTGTTTTTGCTGCCTCTGGTTCCGTCATCCAAGGAGCTGCTGCCCCTGCCACCACCCCGGAGAAGCTTCACAGCAGAACTGGCGCAGGTCATTGCCCTGGCAGAGGAGCACAGAAAATGTCTTGGCTGTGAGCAGCAGAGTAGCAAGAAACCCACTGGCCCAGGGGAGTTGCTGCCATGCAGGTAAAAGTTCTGCTGCACAGGAGGGTCATGGAGTGACCACAGGGCTTCACAGATGGGCACAGAGCAGTTGTAGGACATATTGGGGTGAATGCAATATCCCAAGAAGAGGCAGAGATAAAAGTCCTGTGCAGCACATTCCCCATAGGAGGTTCCACTGGTGTCCCAGAGGCAACTGGCCATGGATTTGGGGATAGTTGTGCACATGGAGTCCAGGCCAAGGTGGGAGAGGTTTAAGAGGAAGAAGTCCCTGGGGGTGTGCAGGTGGTGGTCACAGGCTCTGGCCAGGGAGGAAGAGGCCATTGCCCAGGAGGGCAGCCAGGGAGATGCCCAGGAAGAGCCAGAGTTTATCCAGCCCTGGTTGTAAGAAAAGCTGTCAGTGTTCCCCTCTGGAAAAACGCTCCCAAAATAAAAGCAACTCACATGCAGTGGCACAGGGAGAGGATGGCTTTTGGCATCCCCTCTGCAAGGTGGGGGTTCACCTCAGGCAATGCAGGCACCTCATGCCCAGCTGAAAGCCCTGGGGCTGAAGCAGGACTCGGATCCCCCATCCTCCCTCCCTATGCATCAGTCCAGGCCAGAAGGGCAATAAGGATTTCCTTGGCCGTCTTGGATCCCTCATTTAGGCAAAACAAGTGTGCCTGTGTCCAGAACCTCTCAGGAGCCTGCAGGGCTGATCAGCTCAGAGGTGCTTTGTAGGCTTCACCTTCATGCCACACATCCCATACTCTCCATCTGCCAGAGATGGGGAATGCCAGCAGATTAAAGAACAATCCCTCTGGGCTTCACTTCTTCCTTAGACAATTCCTATCAACTCTGACAGAAGATAAGTAGGGCATTGACTCAGGGTTGCTCTGGTCTGAGCCAAGAAAGCAGCTCTTGTGCCAAAGGGGCAGGAGACAGGCCTGGACTGACCAGCACAAGCCAAGCAAAGACTTTTCCAGGGAAGAGGCTGGCACAGATGTGCCCAGTCCTTCCAGTCAGGGCTCTGTTGGAATCTGCCAGCACTTCTCTCTTGAAGCCAGCACATGCCTCAAACCACAGAAGGAGCTGTTCAGGATGTCCATTAATTGCAGGAGGAGAAATATTCCTGCTCCCCAGGAGTTGCATTCCCAGTACTCAGCCTATGCTGTGTGTTTAATGTCACAAAATTTTCAGGGATTTCCAACTGTCCTGATTAAACTGAACAGGTCTGAAGGCACCTTTCCAGTGATCTATGTGGGTGTTTGAACTTTCCTTGGAATGTCTGAATTCTCCTGTCCTCCCTTTCTTTCACTCTTTGGTCAGGGAGAGACACCTTAACAATTCAATGGCTCCTTTGAGCTTCAGGGGCTCTCAACAGCCTGTGTAATTCTGCCTCTTTAATTCTGTTTTTATTCTCATTTTCCATCTGCCTCTCTAAAGCATCTCTTGCATTCCCATCCCTTATAGAAGGTGAAAAATGCTGCAAGTCCCAAATGGCCAAGGAGACAAATGGTGGCACTGGTAATGTGAAAACCAATGTTGGATCCATAGATGCAGTGCCTGACATCAAGGGAGACTTTTCCTACCTGTCCGGACTTTCTTGGGGTACACCCCAGTCCAATATCAATTGGGAAATGATGTTATTTTGTTCTTTATAAAATGAAAAATACAAGAGAAAACCCTGATAATTAAAAAACAAAAAAAAAAAAAAACAACCAACCAGGAAAATAATTCCATTTTATGTCAGCCCTCCTTTAAATCTTCCTTTTTACTTCTTTTTCCACTCCTGAAAAAATTCTTAAAGACATTTCTGGTAGAGTTGTGGCCCCTTCAGGCTCTTTGCACTTTAATGAGCCCCATGGGAGATTTGGTGCCAAGCCCATGAGCCTCAGATCCCCAGAGGAGACTGTTCAAGGAATGAAAGTCAGAAGCAAAGACCCAAGATGCTTTTCAAAGCCTGAGATAGTGTTCCACTCTCCACTGGATTTTTGCCATGGTCAGATGGGACTATTAAAGGCTGAGTGAGTCTTCCTGAGTAATCCTTTGCTCTCCAGGCACCGACCAGCTCTTGGAAGGGAAACAGGGAGTGTGATGTCATTACTGCCCTGTCAGTGCACCACTGGGCACCTGCTATTCTTGGACCCAACAGAAACCCTACAAGGGGAAGGATCTGCTGAGGTCCAGGGGAAACCAAACAGCTCTTTAATCTTCTTCATCCTCAAGGGAGCTCTGCCAAAAGCCCACAGGCACCTGGATGGATCCTTGACAGACTCAGTCCGGAGGTGGTCCCTGCCAGAGATGAATGGAGCCTCTGGGCCAGTCCCAAGAGTAGGCTTTGACCACTCCTTCCCAATGAGACATTCCTGGGCCTACAGCACAGGCAGTTGGTGCTGTCCCTCCAGAAATATGGATGGATTCTGCCCCTTTGGAATGGGGGGTTCTGAGCACACTCTACACCAGTGTTCAACAGAGCTTGATGGTGCCATGGGGCTGCTGTGCCAGACCACTGATCCCACCCATGCCAGGAGCCCTGACTGTCCCCTTCAGAAGCGGGGATGGACACAGAGATGTGTCTTCCTGCTCAGGGAAAGGATTTGTGGTTTTTTTTCTGCCAAGCAAAAGTGCCTTTAGCAGGGTGGAAAGTCCAATCAGCCCTTCTGCACTGTCCCACAGGCACTGGAGCAGGAGTTCGGCTGAAATCCTTGGGGCCCTTTGGGTTTCTTTCCTGGTTCTGTCGCAGACCTTCCTTATGCCACAGAGCTTCGCCATCCAACCTCCTTGTGTCCAAGCCATGGTGCCAAAGACAGAACCAGGGGATGACCCATGGGCTGTGCCACTGGTGCCTTTCCCTGGAGCAGGAAAAGGCTGACTCCCTGTGGCTGGGACAGTGGTTAATAGGTGAGGGAAAACACATCCTTCCTGAAAGGCTAGCACAACCACATTGGAAGAGATTCTACAAAGCTGAGGCAGAGCCCCAAGGGAGGCAGGGACATTCCCATGGGGTTACCAAAATTGCAAGGCCAATCCGCCTGCGCTGGGAGCCTCTGTGCATGTCCAGCTCGTTCTCTCTGGGCTGTTGGCATGTGGTCAGTGGCTGTCCAGTGCCATCCGCCTGACTGGCACTGATCTCCACGGCAGCCTGGAGCTCTCCTCAGCCAATGTCCCCAATTAGGATGCTGTGGATATTTCCTTAGTTCCTTTCCAAGACCACGTCAGCACAAAAAGGCTGTCACAGCACTTGTCCATGTGGTCAAGAATCCCCCACAGAGACACTCTGGTCTCTCATCCATAGGGCACAAAGCAGCAACACTCCAGAGGAAAATCTTCCCCTGTGGGCCTTGAGGCTCCTTGGGCAAGTTTCAGAGAAAACTGGGAAAGCAGGAGCCTGAAATGTTTTCCCAGCTGGCCCACAACACATCTCTGATGGATCCACAGGGTCCCTGTGGAAAGAGAGAAGCAGAAACTTTCACTAATTCCCCAGAATGTCAAACATTAATCACAGCCATGGACAACTCTCAAGAACCACTTCTCCCTGGCCTTTTCCATCTTAGAACCTGGGACAAGCATCTAGATACTCCTGGAAAGAAATCTGGGGACACTGGGGTTCCCTACAGCTCAGGCAAGGCTCCCATGGGCTTCAGAACCTAAACCAGATTTTCATCCCCAGCCTTTCATCCCCACTGTGGTTCTCCTCAAAATATGAGAGTCATTTCCCAAGCAGGGCCACAGGAGGGTTTTACGCCCTGACAAAAGTTAAAAAAGTCAGATTTGGTGAATAGATAAAAACCAGAAGTTTCAAAATCCTTGAATTTCAGAGGCCACAACAAATACATTTGAAGCTTTTATTGTCCACTATCCTCCAGTGTTCCCACTGTTCATTTGGCACATTCCAACTCCAGAGCAGATCATGGGAAGCAGACCTGCAGGGAGAGTTGGAGGCTCATTCCCAGAGAGAGGAAGACAGAAGGGAACGGGGAAAAGAATTTCAATTGTTTTCTTGATCATTAGGATCACAGAAAGCTCTTCATTCACTATGCAATGATTCCATGGTGAGGCACATTGCTTGTTCTTCACGTCAAATTGCAGTAAATTGGAAATTTTCCCTGGTTTAGAATAAAATCACTGACAAATAATTGACCCACATTGGTTCCTAAATTCGAAGTCATTAAACCTCTACAAAGATGTGTTTCCCTACAGTAAAGAAGGCAGTTTGATTCCTTGTGTCCTGAGTTTTTCCTGAGTTAATGACTTCAGATGAACTGGAAGGGTCCTGGCACCACAAAACGTGTCCACAATGAGCAGGATAAAAACCCCAAGTCACTATTAAACATACTCGAGCAATTCCTGCCACTGCCCCCCTGGTTTGGGTCAGCCTGACAGGCATCACTCTGGTGTGTGGGGCTGGGTCCCACAGGACACAGCACTCAGAGCCGCTCTGTGTCCTGCAGCTTTGGCATCTCAGGCATTGCTCCACTGCTGCAGGACCTGTTCCACCACTGTTCCATTGCTGTGGTTCCTGTTCCACCACTGTTCCACCTCCATGCAGCTCCATGCACTTTCCACCACCATGGTTACTCCACTGCTGCTCAAAAGCTGCTCCAGTGCTGCTCTGGTGTTGCTCCAGCACTGTTCCTCTGCTCCTCCAGCACTTTTCCAGTAATGCTGCACTGCTGCTCCAACACTGCTCATCTACCACTGTTCCACAGCTCCTTCTCAGCTCCTCCCCTGCTGCCCTGTTGCTCCACAGCTGCTGCTTCTGTTCTAGTGCTGCTGCCACCCCTGCCCCGGTGCGGTGCCCACTCCAGTGCTGCTCGTCTGTGACACTGCAGGGCCTCCTGGGGAAAATGTGGCACTGTGGGGACTCATGGGACCGTGGGCCCTGTGACACTCCAGGGTCTCGCAGAATATAGAGGCTTCTTTGGGGACCATGGGCCCTCATGGAACCAAGAAGAGACTGTGACACAGTGGGGCCTCATGGAATCATTCATTGTGATACCTCAGGGCGTCCTGGTTCCCAGGAATCAATGTGACACTGCAGGACTAAATGGAACCTAGGGGACATTGTGACACTGTGGCTTATGGAAAAAAAGGGGACACTGTGACACTGTGGGGTCTCATGGAATCCAGAGGCCCTTGTGACACAGTGAGGCCAGTTGGAACCAAGGATCCATTGTGGTACCTCATGGCCTGGTGGTGTCCAGGGATCCTTGTGACATTCTGGGGCCTCATGCAACAAAGGGGACCCTATGACACTGCAGGACCTCAGGGAACGAAGGGGACTCAGAGACACTGTGGGGCCTCCTGGTTCTCAGTCGCTTCTGACACTTGTGTCCATCTACAGAGGCCAAATTAAGTAACCTGAGCCTGTTGATCTAGAATATTCCTGTCTCCATGTGAGGATGTTCCTGCCAGCTGTGGTGCTCTGTATTCCTTCCGCTCTCTAGGAAACTTGCATTCTACAAGAGACACCGACTGCTCCGGGACCTGACACCACAGGGCAGAGCCTCCTGGAGGTGGGGGCAGAGACCTCTTTCACTCCATCATGTTTCTCAGAGCCTGTCCAGGATTGTTTCCAGGGATGGGGCATCCACCGGCTCTCTGGGAAACCTCTGCCAGCGTTTCAGCATCCTCAGCATCAAAAATTTCTTTCTTATCTTCTGCTCTGAACTTATTTTCTTATGGTTTAAACCCATTTCTCCTTCTCCAGTTGAGACAGGCCCTCCTAAAACATTTCTCACCATGATTCCTATGAGTTGCCCTAAAGTCCTGAAGGTCGCAAGGGGGTGTCCCCACAGCCTTTCCTGCTCTAGGCTGAACAACCATGACTCTCCCAGCCTGTCTCTGTCACAGAGGTGCTCCAACACTTGGAGCATCTTGGCCTCCCCTGCAACTGCTCCATGAAGTCTGAGTCTTTCCTGTGCTGAGGACTTGTTGTAAATTGTTTGTGCAGAAGTACCGGTTGATCAAAGGGGGGAAATACCTCATTCCTGAAATGCTGATAGCAGCTGTAGAGACAGTTTCTGCACAGCTCAGAAACAGCTCTGAGAGGGGCAAGGACATTCAATGGAGTTACCAAAGCTGCAAGGCCAAACTGCCCGCACTGGGAGCATCCGTGTATGTCCAGCTTGCTCTCTCCATGCTGTTGGCATGTGGTCAGTGGCTATCCAATGCCATCTCCTAACAGGCACTGATCATCAAGGCAACCTTCAGCTCTCCTCAGCCATTGTTCTCAAAAATGACCCTACAGACACTTCCTCAATTCCGTTCCAAGACCACATCAGCACACCAATGATGTCACGGCACCTGTCCATGTGGTCAAGAATCTCCCACAGAGACACTCTGGTCTCTTATCCCTGGGGCACTCCACAGGATTATCTTCCTGGGTCCTGCAGCTCCTTGGAGAAGTTCCAGAAGAAACAGTCAAGGCAGTGGCTGGAAATGTTTTCCTTGCTGGCCCACAACACATCTCTGATGGATTCACAGGGTCACTGTGGAAAGAGAGAAGCAGAACCCTTCCCTAATGTCCCGGAAAGTCAAACAAGAATCACAGCCATGGACAGCTCTCAGGAACCACTTCTCAGTGGATTTTCAGTTCTTAGATGCCCCAGAATCCTGAATGTGTTCCTGATGCCTCAGGCCTTGGCTAAACAGAGCTTATCAGAGATGCTGGCAGGGGACCAACATCCCTCTCCTGACTGGGCACCTCTGTTTCTCCAATTAGCTCCCAGTGGCTGCCTGGGGACAGGTGCCTGCTCCCCCACATCCCTTGGGGTGTGCACATCCTGCTCTGGGCAAACACTGGCCTCGGCCCAGGGCCATGACATTGCAGAGACCCTTTGTAGGGACAAGGGCCTTGGGGAAGGTGTGACCAAGTCCCAGCCTGAGGCAGTGGTGGAGTGAGAATCTTGTTGAGGCTGATGGTAGGTGGGATGGACTCTGTGCCAGGGCCAGGCTTGTGGTCAGATCTGGGGCTGTGCCAAGCCAGGCTCTGGCCTGGGGGCTGTTGGGGAGGGTGCAGGGAGGAGTCCCGGCAGGGATAAAGGTGCTCCTGTCCTGGGGCAGCCTCACCCAGTGCTGCCCAGTGCGAGAGGAAGATGAAGAAGAAGGCCATTGTGCTCAGTGTGGCCCTGCTCTTCTCCGTCCTGCTGTGCCTCTCGGCACATACCGAGGTGAGGCCCCGATGTCACGATGTCCCCATGTCCTGCCCTTTTTCTCCTCCCAGTCCATCCTCCTGGTGTCTTCAGACATCTCCCTGGGATCTCATCTTTGTTCTACCCAGAGTCTATGAATGCCCTCCCACTGATAATTCCCAATTCCTTTTTTTCCCTGTTTCCTCTCAGTCCTTTGCCTTTCTCCCTGGCGACTTCAGTGATGTCTCCTGGCATCATTCTTGGATTCACCCCCCACTTCCAAACCCTCTCCTAGTCCTGTCATTTTTTCCTCATCTTTCTTCTGTCCACTCCAACACTCTGCGTTGCACTCCCATGTCCCTACACGAGAATTCCTTTCTCCTCCCCTGCATCTCACACTGTGCCCCTTCCACATCTCCAGCCCAGTCCCTTGGCCTCTGTAGTTCACTGCAGGTCAGTGTGTGTGGGTCCCTCCCACCTCACCACAACCTCCTTGGAGGCCCTGAATTCCCATTCTTTTGCCTCTGTCTTGCACCTTCGTCCCTGCGCCTGTGTCCCCCCACAGCCCCACAAGGCCCAGTCCAGACCAAACTTTTGTTCTCCTTTCCAGGCACTCCTGGAAGGAACTGAAAATGATCTCCGGGAGGTGAGTGAGGTGCCCGGATTGGAGGGCATTCCATCTGGGAACGGGGGTGGCAGTTTCGTCCCCCCATACCTTGCTTGCACTGGGGACATCCCAGTGACCAGTGAGGTCTTCCGGTCTCTCTGCAGGTGGGTTTAGACAACATTGAGATCCTAAAGACACCTCTGGTGGGTACCAGGAGCTCTGCCGGTGTCAGACCCTCCTCTTGCATGACCACCACATGCCAGGCTATCCCAGGCTGTCCTGGCACAGCCCAGGGCACCCCTACTGACACCCTAAAGAGCACCCCTGCCTCATGGAGTTTTGCCAGGGAACCCCCTTGCACAGGACCCCCATTGTGTTCCCATCCCTGTCACACCAGACCCCCTCAGATGGCCCAGGATGCAGCCCCAGCTGTGCCTCTTGGCCAGGACCCCACTCTGGGCAGCAGCACAGCAGCTCCCCGATCCCATTGTTGCCCACAGGCCCCTTCCCCAAGGACCTCCTCACTTTCCCCTTTCCTCCCAGTCTAGCCCAGTGCCCCCAGTGTGTCTCTAATGCGTGCTTTTTGTCCCCAGCCCCCTGTGGCTGAAAAGCTGTTGGGTCCTTTGTGGCCGAAATGCCTGGCTCTTGCTCTCCGTGGGTAGGTCAGCAGTGCCTGCAGAGAGAGGGATGGGGACATGGCCCCCCTCCTCTCCCACTGGGTCCTGGTGGGTCATGTTCTGGGCTCTGTGTTTTAGGATCGGAAGTGTTGGTGATATCCACGTCCAGTCCACTCCAGAGGCATCAGGAGATGATCATCCCTGAATGACTCCCTGTTTTCCCTTGAGCCCAGGGACATTTCTCTTGAATGATAAATAAACCCCTTCAGCAAACCTATAGCCCTCTGTGTGTGTCTCCATGCGCCTGGATTTCCACTGTCCTGGTATTCTTCTGGCCAGGGCTTTGCAGAGACCTTCTGTGGGGACAAGGGCCCTTGGGGAGCTGTGACCAGGTCCCAGCCTGAGGCAGTGGTGGAGTTGGAGCCTTGCTGGGGATGGGGACTCTTGGACTCTGTGTGTGAGTGTCACGATCCACAAGACAGGATTCGTGATTAGGTTCTTTTGATCCCTGGGTGCAAAAGAAAAATAGCAAAGGGACTCAAGTTATGCTCAAAACAACAATGCACTTTTATTGATACCAACATCAACTATATGTGATAGAGGGGAGAGAGAGAAAAGATGTAAAAAAGACAGTGAGGAAGAAGAGGGGGAAGGGATAAAGCTACCAATCGGAGAGAGACGAGAATCCTCATGGTCCAGCCAATAGATCCATCTTCATCTGAGGGGAGTAGTCGTAGTGGTTTCTTCGAAAAGTCCCTTTATAGTCCTTTTTTGTTAAGCAGTGGTCACCATAATAACATTATGAGCTAAAAGCAGAGTACCTCCTTGCACAGGTATATGCTGAAACATGCCTTGCACAGGTGCATGCCCAAACAAGCCCAAACATGCTGCATTTGCTCAGGTGTACAGGACAGATTCTCCAGCGCAGCCCTTCCCGCCTGGGCAGCAAGAACTGGCACCGACCATTGTGTCCTGTAGCAATTTATGTGTCCAGTGGCAGGCAACAGCTTGGCTGCTGTCCCATCTCAGCCAAACCAGTCACTCTGTGCAGAAGTTTTGTGCAAAGTTTTTGGGGCTTTTTAGGGATTCCAGTGTCTGTCCTTGTGATGGACGTGAGGCAGATAAAGCAATCTTAGGACCATCTCTTACAGGGGAGGCTGTGCAGAGCAGGACCCAGCTGTTCCTGGAGGCTGCAGTGGCTGCAGGTGTGAAAGGCTGAGAGGCAGGACAGGGCATATTCCCCTCTGGACACTGCTCTGGGGCTGGGGACTGCATCAGTTTGGGGCCTTCAGTGTTGGGAAATGGGGTGGTGTGCGTATGGTAAGTGCTACAACTGAGTAATTTCCCAAGCCTCAGCCTTGTCTGTAGGTAATCACCATCCCCCATTGCCCGGAGATCCCAGTTACACAGATGATCCTATTGCCCATGACCCTGTTGTTCTCCCACATGTTGGGTTTGGGGCTGGGCTCAGCTCTGGGATCTGCCAAGGAGAGCTCTGGGAGGGAAGGAGCAGTGGGAGATGGGGGCTCTGGCTGTGGGGGCTGCTGGAGGATGGATTGTGTTGGAGTGGGGGTTGTCCCCACAGGGTCCCCAGCTGCCTTTGGCTCCCTGCCCACCCCCCTGGCATTCCCAGGTGCCTGGGCAGATGCTCTGCGCAGCAAGCTGCAGGGATGCCGGGGAGGGGGCTGGATGCATGCTGGAGGCGAGATGGACTCTGTGCCAGGGCCAGGCTTGTGGCCAGGGCTGGGGCTGTGCCAAGCCGGACTCTGGCCTGGGGGTTGTTGGGGAGGGCTCAGGGAGGAGTTCTGGCAGGGATAAAGGTGCTCCTGGCCTGAGGCAGCCTCAGGCAGTGCTGCCCAGTGCGAGAGGAAGATGAAGGTGGCTGTGCTTGGCATGGCCCTGCTCTTCTCCATCCTGTTGTGCCTCCCAGCACATACCAAGGTGAGGCCCCAATGTCACGGTGTCCCCACATCCTGCCCTTTCTGGTCTCACCATCCCATCCTTTTGATGTCCTCAGACATCTCCTCTCTAGGTTCTCCTCTTTGTCATATTGCCCAAATGCCTTCCCACTGATAATTCCCAATTCCTTTTTTTCCCTGTTTCCTCTTAGTCCTTTTCCTTTCTCCCTGGCCACTGCAGTGCTGTGTCCTGATACCACTCTTGAACTTACCTCCTACTCTGAAACTATCTCCCAGTTCCTCTGGTATTGTCCTAATCTGTCCTATTTCTTCAGTTCCCACCAAGCCCAGTCCCTTGGGGTTTGCAAGTCACCCCAGTTCAGTGTCTTTGATCCTCCTTGAAGGCCCTGAATTCCCATCCCATTGCCCCCACCCTCACCCTGCTCCCTTCACCCGTGTCCCCTCACAGCCCCACAAGGCCCAATCCAGACCAAACTTTTGTTCTCCTTTCCAGGCACTCCTGGAAGGAACAGAAAATGATCTCTGGGAAGTGAGTGAGATGCTGGGATTAGAGGGCATCTAGGAACTGGGGGGCAGTTTGCTACTCTTGTCCCTGACTGGCACTGGGGACATCTCAGGGACCTGCAAAGTCTCCTGGATTATCTGGAGATTAATTTAGACAATCCTGAAAGATCCTGAAAACACTGCCGGTGGGTACCATGAATTCTGCTGGCCTCGGGTCATATCCCTGCATGGTCACCACACCCCAGGCTATCCCAGTCTGTCTCAGCACAGCCCAGTGCACCCCTACTGACATCCTAGACAACATCCCTGCCTCATGGAGTTTTCCCAGGAACTCCCTTTCTCAGGCCCCCCATTGTTTTCCCATCCCTGTCCCCCAGCAGCCCTGCATGACCCAGGACGCAGCCCCTGCCCCAGCTGTGCCTCTTGGCCAGGGCCCCACTGCTCCTGGGCAGCAGCACAGCAGCTCCTGCACCCCATTGCTCCCCGCAGGTCCCTTCCCCAAGGACTCCCTTGCTTTCCCCTTTCACTCAGTGCAGCCCAGTGCCCCCCAGTGTGCCTCTAACACTCCCTTTGTCCCCAGCCCTCTCTGGCTGAAAAGCTGGTGGGTCTTGCACAACAGAAGTGCCTGGCTGCCTCTCTGACTAGGTGAGTAGTGTCTGCAAGGAGAGGGGTGGGCAGAAGGATTTTCTCATGTCCCCGTGGACATGAGAGGATGAGGTTTGACCCTATCTTTTAGAACTGGAAATAATGGTGACACGATGTCTTGTCCCTCTTCAGCGGCACGAGGACATGATCATCTCTGGAGGATGCCTATGATCCCCTTGGAGCTCAGAGTCATTTTTCTTAAAAAAGCAATGAACACATTTAGCAAAGCTATGCCCTGTTTGTGTGTGTGTTTCTGTGTCCGTCTGTCTCGACCTCTGTCTGGATTTTTCTGTGAACATCTGTGTCTTCCTGGGGCGGTCTTTGCCTGTCCTCTGCTGCTCCTATGCATTCCCTGCACTCAGCGACACTCAGCGATTCCGGGCAAGTCAGGCCGGGGACTGGTAGCTCTGTGTCATGTTCTTCTACATTCACATAATTCTCCTCCCTGCTCTCCCGTGAGGTGTCTTGTGTTTCTGGAATTGTATGGGTCCCGGGTGGAGGCAGTTTCAGTGGTTGAATGTGTGGGCAGGCTGAGCAAAGGTTAGAGGCTCCCTAGGAGTGTGGCAAGAAGTGGTCTTGCTGCACAAGAAAAAATAACAAACATTTTCTTGGATATGTTTCTTGTTTTAAGAAAAGGAATTTATTTTTTCAAATTGTTTCTTGTTTAAAATAGTTATTGATTTTTAAATTGGGTTCTTGGGTGGGATGGGGCTGCCTAGCTCCATCCAGGGCACTACAGGGCTGAGTGTGTCCCCCAGGGGCTGGTTAGAAAGAGGATGAAGGGACTACCTGTCTCTGAGGGGTTCTGAGGGGGGCAGGTCTATGTAGCTCCAGGGCGGTACTTGGCGGCCAAGTCTACCCGTCTCCAAAGCAGAAATAGCCGAGCTGTCCAAAGACATCGGCATGACAGCCCGGTGATGCCTGGGAAAAGGGTAAACAGGTCTACCCGCGGTTAGTCGGCTGCCAGGTCTACCCAGTTCTGAAACGGCGGTCAGCGGCAGGATCGTCCTGCCTCCGTGGAGACACTTGGCGGCCAGGTTTACGCAGGTCCAGAGGAAGGCTGGCTCGGTGGATAGACAGACCCTGCTCCGGATCCAGCCGCGGCCGCTGGACACGCCCAGAAACGGAAACGGGAGACGCCGAGGGCGTGCAGACAAAAGGGGAAACAGGTCTACCGCGTTTTCACAGAGGAGTTCATGGCCTGGTCTACCCCACGACGAAACGTCCGTTGGTGAAACAGGTCTACCCGGATTAGGAGCCGTCCGCGGCCGCCGACCGTTACACGAGAACGTGGGCGTGGCGCTGGGGCGGCGCCTGGCGGCAGGGAGAGCAGGTCTACCCGGCTCCGGGGCAACTCCGGCGCGGCCCCGGGCGAACAGGTCTACCCGGCTCCCGGGCAGCCCCGAAGTGAACAGGTCTACCTGGCGGCGCCCGGCGGCGGGGCGAACAGGTCTACCCGGCTCCGCGGCGGGGCCGTGAGACCAGGTCTACCCGGCTCCGCGGCGGGTCCGGGAGACCAGGTCTCCCGGCTCCGAGGTGGCTCCGGGAGACCTGGTCTACCCGGCTCCGCGGCGGCTTCCGGCGACCAGGTCTACCCGGCTCCGCGGCGGGTCCGAGAGACCAGGTCTACCCGGCTCCGCGGCGGGTCCGGGAGACCAGGTCTACCCGGCTCCGCGGCGGCCGTTCCGGGAGACCAGGTCTACCCGGCTCCGCGGCGGTTCCGGGAGACCAGGTCTACCCGGCTCCGCGGCGGGTCCGGGAGACCAGGTCTACCCGACTCCGGGCCGGGCCGCGGCCGCCTGTCGCTGCCCGAGTCCGTCGGCGCGGCGCCCCGGCGGCACCCGGCGGCGTGGGCACCAGGTCTACCCGGCTCCGGCGGGACTTAGGCGAATTTGGGCAGGGGCCGGGTAGACCTGTTGCCCAGACCGGTCTCGGAAGTTCACCAAGGGGTCGCTGTTTCTGGCTGCCTCCAGTTACGTCATCGTAGGAGGCGGCCTGCGCCGGCGCTTTGCCCCGGTCGAGTACGATTGGTTCGCTTGGAGGCCTCGGCGCCCTCGGACTCGTCTGTCCGTACTATGGGAGCGGGTGAAGGGCCGTGTCCCCGCAGGCTGAGCGGTGCCTGTGTCCGAGATTGAGAGTGGCGGCCGCGCGTGCGGTGACTCACATGACAAGGCTAAGAGGTTGGACAAATCGCGTGATTTTGTCCCCGTTTCAATACCATCAAATCCTGAAAAAGTGATGTGAGCCAAGTTGTGCGAAGTGCTAGAGGAAAGAGAATGAAAGAGTAAGTCCCATTCTGGTCCTGTGGGTGCCGACTCGGTGGA
>VZRF01007475.1:0-12981 GCA_013396875.1 Vireo altiloquus
TTCTTGTGCTTGTTATTCACACAACTGGTAACTCAGACTCAGGTTTGAAATCAAAATTGGCTTATAATTCTAGTGCAAGGTGTATTCAAAGACATTCATTTGGATACAGAGATAACAGAACTGACTATAGACCAAAGTAAAAAGATCAGCAAAATTTGTTTACAGTTTGAGAACCAACCCAGATCTTACACTAAATAGCATTCAAAAATAACACTAAGTTCTGATTATATCGTCCATACTTGATTTCACAGTTACCAAACTAGCCCTAGATTAAAAATTGTTCATAACAATTGTAGTTCTAATTCTTGTTTATATACTATTGTTAGATGTATACTATTATTAGACATATATTACTAGTAAATATCGAGAATATTTAGTCTTAACAAAGTAGAGGCCTTATCAAGCCTCTAAAGGGGAGAACGATTCCTTAGGTTTTAACTTTTAAATTTTTTCAGATCCTGTACCGCCTAGTGTAACTCGGAAGTTTCTTGTAGCTTGTTAGCTACTGCTCTTATGCTAAGATAGACATAACAAAGCCTCTCTAGCTTGCTCTCCGAGGACACCCAGCCCATCCTAGGCCCAAAAGTGTAAACCTTCATCTTGGGGAGGGGGAGGCAAGCTTGGGGAATTTACATCATTAGCTAAAGTTTTAATTGGCGAATTTATGCTAATATGCAAATGGACCAAACCTATAAAAGGGTGAAGAACTTGTGACCTGTAATCCATCTTGGGATCCACTGTGGCAGGAGCCTCTGGACCCCCAGAGTGTACCCTTTGAAGGCCTTTCAAATAAATACCTACCTTTATTCCCTTATTCCTGTCTAGTGTCTAAGTAGCCATTTAAGGTATCAATGGAAGATGCAGAGACCTAGTTCATTGATGGAAGCAGCTATGTCCTAAGCGGTAAAACACATGCCAGATATGTCATTACCACCAGTCAAGAAGTAATACAGTCAGGACCTTTACCCACGAACACTCCTGCACAAAAGGTAGAAATAATTGCCCTAACCTGTGGTTTGGATTTGGGGTAGGGTAAAAATGTGAATATTTATACAGACTCAAGGTATGCATTTGGGGTTGTACACACACATGGAGCAATCTGGAAGGAGAGAGGACTGTTGAATTCGCAGGGCAAGAACATTAAACATGCAAAAGACATCCTGAGGTTACTGGAATCAGTCCAACTACCTAAAAGGGTGGCAATCATGCACATCAACATGCAAAGAGTGAGCTCGAAGATGGAAAGAGGGAATGAGCTGACAGACAGAGAGGCAAAACTTGCAGCCAAGAGGGAGGTAACAACAGAAGGGGCTTTAATTCCTGATGGGCAAATCTCCCTAGAAGGTAAAACAGAATATACCAAAGAAGATCAGAAATTGATCACAGATGTAAAAGGGTCACATAATAAAGAGGGGTGGGCTCTCACACCACAAGGGAAACTAATCATTCCCTCTTATTTGATATGGTCCCTGGTAAGGGAGGAACATTGGGGGGTAGAAGCCCTATATAAACACCTAATTAGAGAGATCACAGCTAGAAATTTGTACACCACTGAGACAAGTAACTAAGCAGTGTGACCTTTGCCTCCAGACTAATCCCAAAAATACCCCCAAACCAGAAATGGGTCAAATTGGGAGAGGCAATGGGCCTGGGCAACAATGGCAGACTGATTTTTTGGAACTCCCAAGAAAAGGGGAATATCGATATTTATTGGTATTAACTGATACCTTTTCAGGTTGGCCAGAGGCATTTCCTACCAGAACAGCCAAGGCTCGGGAAGTAACCAGAAAATTAATACAAGAGATAATACCACTCTTTGGGGTTCCAGCAACCATATCTTCTGACAGGGGACTACATTTTACCTCAAAAGTAGTACAACAGATTAGTCACCAGTTGGGTATAGATTGGCAACTTCATACTCCATATTGCCCTCAGTCCAGTGGCCAAGTAGAAAAAATGAACCACTTAATCAAACTGCAATTTGTGAAATTGGGACAGGAAACCAACTTGGCTTGGTCTCAGTCTCTTCTCTGGCTCTCTTGCACATCTGAACTAGGCCAAGAGCAAAGGAAGGACTGAGAGCTTTTGAAATCTTGTATGGATGACCATATGGAATACAGAAAGGAATGTCCACACAAGCTGGGGATGAAATCATGACCTCCTACATGGTGGCATTGAGCAAACAACTCAGAAAAATTGAGAAACATGTGGCTGGAACTCAAAGAAGGGGTTTAGATGCACCTGTACATAATATACAGCCTGGGGATTATATATATGTGAAGTCTTTTGCAGAAAAAACTTTGGAGCCACAGTGGGAAGGGCCATTCCAAGTACTCCTTACCTCCTTCACTGCAATCAAAATCAAGGAGAAGAACACCTGGATCCATCACACCAAAGTGAAGAATTTTTCTCACAATCATAGTTATAATCCAGGAATGGGAGAGTATCTCTAGCCAGTACAATACTGGGTGCCCTTGGTCCCAAGCCTTTATTCCGTTTACTGGATCCATGGGGAAATATTCTGATTTAAAGGGTTTAAATAAGACAGCCTCTGCAGTCTTCCCTATTAGCATTAGGAACCAGCCAATGGCTGTTCTCAAAAGTACTGCCAAAATGGGAAAAGGTGGAGGAATGGGACCACGAACTGATAGTAAATGGACTTGGTGTGATCCAAGATAACGTGTCTTTGGCTCTCAGTTGTATACAGGCACAATTATGGATGCAGTCAGTAGCCACCTTAATTATAAGAGAAGGTAGTGAAGGCGCTCTCCCAATCAAAATTTGGAAAGTTGTTTGGGACAATGCCACCAACTTAGTTCCAATCTTGGTGAACCCTGGTAAATTTTACCTATGACCCTATCACTAATATGGCCACAACCTTTGTGTTGACCATATGTAATGCCTCAATATATGTAATCCACCCCATTACTGCGGTAGGATTAAACCATGAAAGAATGGTGTTCTATCCTTCTGAACATACGGCATGGGTACGAATGGTGAACAGGAGGTGGCAAACTGTAAATTTGGAATCTTGTATTATGTGAGAACAACGAGGGTTTATTTGTCAAAGTAATACAATTGATACTCAAGGCATATGCCTTGATACTGAGCAAGGCATTTGTCACTTTGAAATCCATCCAGATACTAATCAAAAGACTGTACTTGTATATATTGGTCAGGGTTGTGTGTGTTTGAGAACTGCTTGTGCTTCTGTAACAGTAGATAAAATGACTATAGATGGCAAGAATCGTTCAAATTTTCACATCTGTAATTTTGTTAAGATTGTTGGGTGTGACTTCTCATACTTAGCACGTCCTATCCCACCAGCTGATAAAATCCAACTATATGTTTCACAAATTAAAACAATTAGTGAAACATCAAGATTTGATCAAAATTTTGAAAGAGGTCCAAGACCTTGATAACAATTCATCATGACAGAAGAAATAAACAAAGTCCTGCAAAGGGTAAAGCAAGATGACAGCCACAACTGGTGGGACGTATGGTCACCTACTGTGACTGGCATTCTAAATAAGCTGTGTCACCCCATTATTGTTCTTTTAATATTATCTCTAGTCAGCCTTGTTTTGTCTGTTATATTGTTCGTTTGGAATTGGAAAATGTTATGGCGACTAACAATTCTAACTTCTATATCTAATGCACATGGGAAAGCATTAAAGGACACCTTTCGAGCAGGACTGTTAGATAAGGAATCTTTATACTAGTAAAATAATTTACTAACTTTGTAGAAAAGGGGGGATTGATAGAGGGAATAATTAACAATAGAACTATTAAACTGGGATAGCAAGTGAGCATTTAAGGGTTAATAGACTAGTCAAGTCAGGTAAGGACCCAAGGTTATTGAGATAAGGGGAACTAATTGCAAACAGATCCTGCTGAAAACAAAGGAACAACTGTTGAAACTGTCCTGAACCGGTTAAAACCAGTATTGTGGTTTGGAAAAGCTCCAGGAGCCACAAAGGGTCTAGAAAGCATGCACGAATAACAGAGGTAAAAATTTCAAGCTATGAGGAAGACCTTGACTTCATCCCTGAAAACCCCAGCCCACGACCACCAGGATGCACTGCGCAGATGTGAGCATCTAGAAATGACTTTTTGAACTCATTATAATACAAAGCAGGGACAGGTTATGAATACGTATAGGCATTCTCAAATTATCATGAATATGTAACACTTTGCTGCATAAAGCTAAGACATGCTGTCACAGTGAGTGTGCATGTCTTTGGAGGAGGAATCCCCCGTGCGCCTTCAGCACCGAATAAACATATCTACTTTACAACCTCATAGGTTGTGGAGTCTGCTTTCACTGAATCAAGAGTCCACTTAACCATAGGAGAACTAGTAGACCTCAAACCACTCAACAATACTTCCACATGGCACCAGCAGCAGCCTGCCCTTCTGCTTACCTACATTCCCTCTGTTCCTGCTCAACAGCAGTGGCACAGGGAACAAGTAATGCAGCTTTCAACTGTTCTATTTCACTCCTGGGTTTATGCACCAAAACCTCCAAGCTCTCTGGTACTACAAAAATGCCTATCTCAACCTGTTCATAACCAGCAAAATCCCCAGGGTGCAGGAATTCACTCAAAGCTCAGGAGAGTGGAAGAAAAGAATGGTACAACAAAGGCAGTGCCCTGTCTATATGTACATGCTTCAACAGAAAAGGAAATAAACAAGGATTTATGGTGTACATTCTGGCACAGACATTAGCCACCATGTGATAAGTTTGGAAATAATAATGAAGATTAATTTTCTAGAGCCTCAAATAAATTAAACCTCTGAAGTCTGAAAGGCAAAAGGAACTGCATTCTTATAACTTGAGGGGGTGTCGGTTCTACAGAAAAAGATCCTCCTCTTGCCCTTTCAATAATAGGTAGAGAAGGGGCACTTGTCATATATTAGTCTGGTATGGTTTTGTAAAAATGTTGGGTGAAGGCCTGGCTATACTAAAGTAATTCCAAGTTTTACCACTGCCTTCAATGAGTTCAGGTTTTACCCTTTACCTTCTCAGTGACCAAAGAAAAGTTGCACTATTCTAGACTAAACTATTCACTGACTTAAAACTCTTAAAAGATGAAAGAGGAATTTTAAATACTTAAGTTATTCTTTTGATGCATGAGCTTTCAGCAATGAGCATCAACTGTGAACAGTGATGTAGACACCTGTTTAGATGAAACTTGACAGAGACTTATCAGTGATTTAGAATGCAATAGTTGCATTGGCAGGGGTTTGATGAAGGGTGAGGTGAAAGGGGATGGTGGGGTATACCCACTCTGCTCTGCACTGGTGCAGCCTCACCTCAAGTACTGGGTAGTTTTGGGTGCCACAATATAAAGATATAAAGCTACTAGAGAGCATCCAAATGAGGGCCATGAAGATGGTGAAGGGTCTTGAGGGGAAGCCATATGAGGAGCAGCTGAGGTCACTTGGCTTGTTCAGCTGGGAGGTGACTGAAGGGAGACCTCATCACACTCTACAGCTTCCTCACAAGGGAAAGCAGAGGGGCAAGCACTGATCTTTTCTCTCTGGTACCTGAGGGAACAGTATGAAACTGTCAGGGGAGGTTTAGGTTGGATATTAGGAAAAGGTTCTTCACACAAAGGGTGGTTGGGCACTGGAACAGGCTCCCCAGGGAAATGGTCACAGCACCAAGCCTGACAGAGTTCAAGAAGTGTTTGGACAACACTCTCAGGCACAGGATAGGATTTTTGGAGCTGTCCTGTGCAAGGCCAGGAGATGGACTCGATCCTGGTGGGTCCCTTTCAACTCGGGATATTCTATGATTCTATGGTGACCTCTGAAGGAGATCATGGACTGCCCTGTGTTGTATGCAACAAGTTCCAACTACAGGTCAATGGAGGTAACCCTTTCCCTTTATTCAGTACTGGTGAGGTCACACCTGGAATACTGTGTCCAGTTCTGAGCTCCCCGGTACAAGAGTCATGGACATACTGGAGAGAGTTCAGCAAAGGGCCATGAAGATGGGACTGACTGAAGCATCTCACATGAGAGGAAAGGCTGAGAAAGATGGGACTGTTCAGCCTAGAGAAGAGGCAGCTTGGGGGAAAATCTCATCAATGTGCATAAATACCTGAAGAGAGGGTGCAAAGAACACAGAGTCAGGCTCTTTTCAGTGGTGCCCAGGGACAGGACCAGAGGCAATGGGCACAAATTGAAATGCAGAAGGTTCCATCTGAACATAAGAAAATCCTTTTCCACTGAGCGTGACAGCACTGGAATGGATTGCCCAGAGGAATCTCCCTTCTTGGAGATATTTAAGTCATTTGGACATCATCATGGGCTCTAGATGGCCCTGCTTGAGCAGGAGGGTTGGAACATATGACCTGCAGAGATCCCTTTCAACCTCAAAAGTTCTGTGATTTTTTTCCTTAAGAATTTCTTTTTTGGTGCTGGGCCAGTTGCATAGGTATTGTCAGCAAGCAGTTTCTTTTATTAAACTGTCAGGAGAAGCAGTGACATGATTGGGCTACCCTTCCATTGTGGTTTAACCCCAGGCAGCAACTGAGCCCCACATAACTGCTCAGTCCCCCACCAGCAGGATAAGGGAGAGAATCAGAAGGGTAAAAGCTACAAAACTCATGGGTTGAGATAAAGACAGTTTAACAGCACAAGCAAACAAACCAAGGAATTCATTCAGCCCTTCCCATGGGCAGGCAGGTGTTCAGCCATATCCAGGAGAGCAGGGCCTCATCACACGTAATAGTGACTTGGGAAGACAAATGTCATCACTCCAAACGTCCCTCCTTCCTCCTTCTTTCCCTCACTTTATATACTAAGCGGGATGCCATATGGTCTGGAATAGCCCTTTGGTCAGTTGAGGNACAAGCAAACAAACCAAGGAATTCATTCAGCCCTTCCCATGGGCAGGCAGGTGTTCAGCCATATCCAGGAGAGCAGGGCCTCATCACACGTAATAGTGACTTGGGAAGACAAATGTCATCACTCCAAACGTCCCTCCTTCCTCCTTCTTTCCCTCACTTTATATACTAAGCGGGATGCCATATGGTCTGGAATAGCCCTTTGGTCAGTTGAGGTCACCTGTCCTGGCTGTGTCCTCCAACCTCCCACACACCCTCAGCCCCCTCCCCAGCGTGGCAGTATGAAAAGCAGCAAAGGCCTTGGCTCTGTGTAAGCCCTGCTCAGCAATAACAAAAACATCTCTATATTATCAACCCTGTGTTCAGCACAAACCCAAAACAGAACCCCACACCAGCCACTGAGAAGAAAATTAACTCTACCCCAGCTGAAACCAGCACACCTTCCAAGTAAGTGAACCCAAATAATATCAGGATAATAAACCTGAGACAAGTGCTAGATGGGACTGCAATCAAACGTTATTCACCAGACTTATAAAAAAGCAGAGACAAAAAAGTAAGAGCAAAAACTGACAAAAGAAACTGCCACAACAATCTCATAAAGAATTAAGAAAAAAATGTTGGGGGGAAAAAAGAATGTTCACAACTGTTTGCATTAGTAATTAAGGTGCACAGTACCCAATGACCAAAACAGGTTCTGAACGTACATCTCTGCCTATGGGTGGGATCCTCAACACACACACACGGAGGCATTTGCCAGTGATTAATTATGCAGTTTTCTGTATTAACTCTTATAATCAAAATTCTGCTGCATGCTACTTGAACATAAAGAGTCACTACCACTGTCAACAACATCAGTCTGGTTTTACATCAACACAGCTAAAGAGGCAATCTGATGCTAAATAAATAGTATTTTCTCCCTGAAAAGAAAAAGTGACAACCTGGAGTCATGCCTCTCAGACTAGAGCAACCCTGAGCAGGCCCCCAGGCAGGAGGGTAATGATGCTGACTGCCTCAATGCCCTCAAGGAAAGCCACCCCTCCACATTCCCCGGCCTGCATGCTGGGGTAGGGCTATTTCTAAAGGAAGCACACAAACACCCGGCCTCCCAATACAATATCTTCTCCTTAACCTAAGCAGCCTTCCTTAACTGGTTCTTACCAACACAAAGACAACATGGGTGGGCCTCTTGGCTGGCTTTGGAAGACATCATCCTCTGGCCTAGAGCAGTGCCCATATCCACCCCACACCTGGCTGTCCAGCCACAGGCTCTGGGCCAGCCAGGCCAGGCTTCACTTCAGCAGCCTTTTTTTTTATTTTTTTAACCTTGAGACAAACATTTCTCCCCCACAGTTGAAGGCTGTCCAAAAAAGAGGACCACACAGGCACCCATGTCTCTAGAGACATTCTCCTCATGGCCTGCCACTGTCCTGCAGCCCTCTGAGTGGTGAAGTAGTATGTGCTGCCTAGAGCCACATGCCCTGCTGTCCACCCCTTCCCAATCTATACACACACTCTCTCGTTCACCAGCCTCACAGAGCCCCACTAAACACCATAGCATTGGGCACAGGCAGCACTCTGTAGGCTTCCCCTGGCCACCAGCCCAGTCCTCAGTCATCAGACACTCCTCAGCATTAAGAAGGCCTATTATATTCATATGTATATACACACATACACACACGTGCATTCCTAAAGTCTGACACTCAAGCTCTTTTTATCCAGCTCCTGAGGTAGCAGGGGCAATGTGGGGAAAAAAGAGGATCTCAAACTTACCTTCCACCCAGAGCTCCTCCATGTTGGTTTCAAGAATTGCTGCCCTTAATCCTACAGCAAAAGCCCCAAATATGAGAAGGCCAACAACCAAAAACTTTCCACAGTTTTTTTGAATGTAACAGCCCAGTTTAAATAATAGTCTCTGAAACTTTGCTCTCAGCCATAGTGGTGCTTTTCTTCCAGTAGCTTTCCCCTACAAGGCAAGGAAAGGTTAGTAGTTAAGAGGTTGAGGCAGACACACAGGCAAGGCACATTTATTCCAAGAGGACATATGGGGAAAGCCCCCCTCCAATCACTAACAGAAGCAGAACAGTTGTTTATACATAAATGCTCATATCTCCAGTGTCCCTTGGAGTAGTGACAATAATGATGTCCTTTGTGAAGGGCCTTCATCTCATGTCTCAGCTGAGCAGCTTGCAATCATTAAGTATTCCTGGAGGCCAAGATGAGTACCTGATGGTAACCATCCTATTGCTAAACCACCACACAGGTTCGGGATTCCATCAGTGCTTGAAAATCTGTATAAATGAGACAGTGTGTGTGCCTGCTCCTTGCCTAGGATGCTCATTACTGTCTTGCACTCAAGTCACCACTACCAGTTCATGCTGCAACACGCTCATTCATGCTGGCAAAATTCATGGCTCTAGGGGAGAAATAACCTATGTCAATGAACCTCACCAGGCATGTCAAGAAAAAAAAGTCCCCTTTACTGTTCTCATTAGACCTCTAAAGGGCTGATGGAGGGGATGGCAATAGTGAAAGAAAACTACTTTGTAGGAATTTGTTGGCATTTCTCCCATTCCCAGTCCTTAGCGCAACTTTGTAGTAAATGCATTATCCACATGGTGAGCAGTGCTGTAAGATCATAAGAAAATAATTTTCATAGTCTAGAGATACTGCGTGATCTTAATTAGGAAACAGAGCAGCCATCTATAAATTACGACAATATTTGTGAATGGAAGACGGCAGTCACATAGATTTTTTTTTTACTTTCCCCTTTTGACAAAGCCTAGAAAATTGCTCCACGGAATGAAATGCTCTCTGTAGAAAGCCATTGTCTCCCGGGGTTGTTTATTTTGAATGTCTTTTTGTTTCGCATAAGTTAGCAGCTGGGACCGTTCCGCTTCCCCTCCCCGAGTCGGGCTTCCAGCACTCCTGCACCTCCGGCGTTTCCACGCTAACAATAAAACCAGTGAGCCGGGAAGATTCAGTACAACCTGCACAGGTTTAAAGCAGTAATTTATTTACAACTTTGAGTTTTCCTCCGAATGCTAAAGTAAACGTTACAAACTTTCTCTGCTATGAGAACCCCTCTCTGAGGATAGTCGCGTTTTCGGCACTCGGTGGAGAACTTTGCAAAAGCACAACTTTTTGCCAAGAAAACAGTCGCTTGTTTTCTCCCCCTTTCCAGTTAAAGACGGGTGTTAATGAAGTTGCAGAATGCTACGAGGCAATGGAGAAAAACAAAGGAAGTGGAAAGGGGAGAAGGAAAGCGAGAGCGGGACACAAACTATAAGGGAAGTGAAACTGCCTCGGGGAAATTTAACTAGAGTGCTCCTCAGCACACACACAACCCAGACAAAGCATATGTAAGAAGGGGAAGGAGAGCACTCTCTCCCGCACTAGAGTCATAGATGTCTCTCTCCTTTTCCCAGCATTTTATTGGTGGCGGTTTTATTTCCATCTCTTCCTTGCACCCCCCACGAGAAAACACCTCCCCCCGATAAGAGTACTAGTGTGTATCTACCTTTCTAAAAAATGCCCGAGAGATTGAACGCACCTTTGAGATCTGCTCCAAGGCGAAAGCCGCATCACAGTAGCTTGGTCGCTGCAGATACTCCCGATCGGGCGCCGCGGCGCGCTGGTTCCCTCCGGTCCTTCGCCGCCTCCCGCTATCGTTCCTCGCCGCCCGGCTGGGGTGTCCTCCGCCCATTGCACTGCTGCTCGTCTTCGACTCCAATACGTTAACGGCTGAGGCCATGTTGCCCCCGTTTCCAGCGGGGCCCGCGGGGAACTGGCGGCGCTGCAGACCGCAGGATACTGCTGCTGCCGCCATCGCTGCGTGGCCGCTTCACGCGGGGCGTTGGGCGGTGGCTGCCGCCGCGGCCGGTCCTGATGAGTCTCACCCTGCGCCTCCCATTGCCACATCGCGCGCAGTCCCCGAGGTGCTGGCAACTACTCCCCACGCCCAGGGAGAGTGGGTGGGCAAGCACGACTCCCCTCCCCCGCCCCAGAAGCCGCCGCCGGCCGCCGCTGCCCCTGGGAAGCCACTGCCCGCAGCGGCGCTCAACGGCGGCGGCGCTCAATGGCAGCGGCGCGGCGGCGGCAAGGCGGGCTGCGGCTGCTGAGTTTTCTCTCCTCGGTGCACCATACCGTCTCAGCGCCGGGGTGCTACCCGCGAGCCGCAACTCCGCGCTATGCCCTACGGCGGCGGCGGGCGAGCTGCTGCCTGGCACTCTTCCTCGGCGTATGTCTGGCAGGATAGAGCTGGAGCCCCACAGTTTAAAAGAAGTGAAGGACTACATTTGGATAAAGAGGAGGGGTGGAAGGGGGGGCAATAAGAGAGAGAGAAAGAGAGGGAGGAAATAAAAGCTGAAAGACCGCCCCTGGGCCTGCCAGATGGCTTGGTTTCTACGAGATGGAGGAGGGTAGAAATTACTCAGCAAACAGGTCTATTATTAGCTGCTTAGGAACAGCTCACCGAAGTAGAGAGACCACCCAGAGAGGCAACCCTTGTGTATGCGTCGGCAGTTTCAGGGGGAGCTTTAAAAAGATACAGCCTTCTTTGCATGCAATACTTCCATTAAGGAATGCCTCCCTTCCTTTCTTCATTTTCTCTTCAAGATGTTTTTTTTGTTCGGGATGCTTTTAAACAAATACATGCTCAGAACTTTCACGCGATGCATAAATATTTTTCTTATTTAAAAAAAATAAAGGAGGGGGATGGGACGGGAGAAAAGCAGCATTTCTAAAGCCCTTAAGAGAAAATCCTTTTGGGGGTAACTTGACCTCAAGCTGCAACAAATACTGTGAGTTCCAAGATAAATTCCCAAGGTTGCAGAAATAATGATAGGGTGGTGAGTACTGTGGTAGGAAGTGCCAAATTCTTCTGTCTGACCTCATTTTTTAACTAAAGGGGTGACTTAGTTCCTTGCAATAAAAACACCGTCCAGTTAGAAAAACAGTGGAACCTTATAACTTCAGGGATTTAAAGCCGCACAATAGCTAGCCTGTTTCAATTGAGGACTCATTCTTTAAAACTGAAACGGGAAGATAGCAAATTTTAATAGTGTAAAAATTAATGAAATGCAGCCTGCCTGGCTGTGCTAAACACTTTATAAGCTATACGTGATTGTTAGGACGACCCTGCTTGAGCAGGGAGGTTGGACCAGATGACCGTACTGTGGTCCCTTCCAACCTTAACCATTCCGTGATTCTGTGCTTACTTTTTTTTTGGCACTGCTCCTCCCCGTCTCTGTTCATTGCGAACCAGCCATTAATTGCTGCCGTTTCAGTTGCATGCATTTTCGTCTAATCTCGGGGCTGCGTGCACCGGCCCTTAGCGCGGCTTGCCGCGGAGGAGTCGCAGGAAGCGGTGCCAGCACAGAGGATGCTCCACTCCGCGCCCCATCGCACCCGGCTTTGGTTCGGGCAGTCCTCCAAGCACATTCGCGCGGAGGACAGAGAAAAATTCGCCCACTGCGGCTCCGCGTCTTGCTTAGGAAGGCTCACTGGGAGCTGCCTCCGAGCAGGGGAATGGCTGCTCAGCAGCGAATGAGCTGGGCTTTAAGGCGCGCCCGGTGTGTGTTCTTTACAATTAAAAAAAAAAACAAAAAAAACAAAAAAAACACCAAGCCAAACAAAAGAAAAAAAAAAAGAGAAAGAAGATTAAAATATCGAGGGGCGTACGGGACGACATCGGATCTGACCCAAGGTGTGGGCAAGAGTCTGGGACAACCTCGCCGGGGGGCGCAGACGGGCACTTCTCCCTATTCTTTCCGCGCTGCGGGCAGCATTGAGGAGCTGCCGGTGCTCGGAGGTCTCATCCGGTACCGTGTCCTGTGCCATACCGGGGCCGTCAAGCCTGCGAGCACCAGGAATCTTTCTGTCAAACGCCTGGGGTTGAGGCCGTGGACAAAGCCCCTGTGTCTTGGGGTGATTTTATGATGTATCCCATATCGTTTATTCTATGTTCAGAAAATGAATTTTGTGCTTTTCTGTGTCTTTAAACTGAGTTTGAGAAGAGAGAAAAAGAAAAAAAATAATAATTTTTTTTAAGTAGTTCCGTGTTTTAAAGTCATTACTTTTCTTTGTTGTTCTTCTGTTGTGGAGAGAGTTCATAGAATCATAGAAT
>VZRF01007476.1:0-82805 GCA_013396875.1 Vireo altiloquus
CTCTCCTCTCCTCTCCTCTCTCACTTTGAGCACAGTCTCAGTTCACTCCTGTCCAAGCCCAGGTTTCTGCTCCACTCAACAGCCCAAGGTTCAAACCAAGATAATTTCTGCTTGAAATACCTCAGTCACACACTGCCCATGTATTTCAAGCCATCAGGCTGCCTAGTAAAGCTCAGTTTGAGAGCAGTCTTAGCCCTTAGCTTTCAGACATTTCCCAATTTCATCCTGTGGTGATTCCCCAGCTATGAGCCACACATGCCAGGAGCATGAATGGAACACAGGGCTGGTGGTTTAGGCTGGCAAAGTCCAAAAGAAGGTAATTTCTTTTGATTTTCCAGAGTTATAACAAATGCTTTTACTTTCTGGGTCCAGCAAGTTAGAGCTGAAGCAACTTGAGTCAGGTGGATCTAGATTCAAGAGTAACCCATGACCAGGGAGAGCAAATTCTGCTTTCTGTTACAGTTCCATCATTCTCTTGGTTTAAAGACACGTTGGTATCTTTTCAGGAACTGGATGAGACCTTCCATTTCCCTTGCTTTCTGCACTGGCCCTTCCTGGCATGCCCAGGTGGTGCTCTGGTCTCTTCTCCAGTCAGAAAGCACTACCAAAACCCTTCCTTTTTTATCGCAAATTATTTCACGTGGCAGGATCTTGGAGCAGCATTGTTACAGCTTAGTACTTATATTAATCTAAATTAAATTACCTCCTGAGCCTTCCAGCTGGAAATCCCTAATCATCAAGGACTTCCTGTTGGAAATATGGTGTAATTCAGAGGAAAACCCACCCCAGACCTCAGAGCATTAAGCTTGTTGGGTATATCAAGGCCATGTCAGAACGGGGGAGAAGTGATCAGCCCTGAACATGGCTGGGGGATAAAACACAGACAAATTGGTCTTTCTTGGGACTCACTTATTGCATATTCATGGAATCAGGGAAAAAGGGATCAGCACGTTTTAGGATCAAGACTGTTACCCAAGCTGACTTGACTCTTTCTCATGAGTTATTTCAAACTGAATAGAAACCCAGAGACAGAAACCATCACATATAACAAAAAAAAGGAGCTGGCCTGCTCGCTGCCTCAAAAACAAGCAGACAAGCCCATTTTTAGAACATCCAAAACATTGAGGGGACTCTCCTGATTTTCAGAGAGGGTAAAGGAAATCCTGCAAGGGATGTGAAGAGACAAGCTGGCAGAGCAGCTAAAAGGGCTTCTTGGAGAGCAGCAAAGGATGCAGAGACTTTGTTGGGGGCAGTGTTTGTCTGGTCATGCCCTGGAAACCTGCCTGTCTTTTTCCACACAGCATTCAAAAGCACTGTGCTAAAAGACAAACTTAATCAGAATTTGTCTCATCGCTTTCTGTTTTCTCCTGTTATTACTAAAAGTGATGGCGAAGTGATTTCAAAGGATTCCTGCTTTGATTGCAGGTTAGATCAGCCCTGGTGACCTTTGCTACATGATTTCAATCTCCTCACAGGCAAAAGACTTTTTTCAGGGCTGAATCTCTTTAAAAATTGCCCAAAAAATGCAACTTTTGTGGAGTGTGTTAGGATTTTTCTGGTCCCCCTGTCAGTGCTCTCAATTAACGACCATAAATAATTCCATTTTTATTATCTTCCTTGTGCATTTTTGAATTCCCTCAGGCTCTGGTTTGAGTTCTAAGATTTTGTGTATTTACATGCATCCCAGGGGTGTTATTTTCCAACAACCTTGCTTCAGTTTTCATTGTTATGCAGATGATGTGAAAAAACAGTTTTTGGCATTTTCTCTGATCACTCAAAAACTGTCTGGGCTCACACTTTTGCTTTAAAGCTCTGCCATCCACCTCCTTTTTTTTTTTTTTTTNACTGATAAAATAAAACCATTTTTAACACCTTTCTTCATCTCACAGTCTTCTTCCTTCTCTCCTATTTATATTTCCTACGAATTTATATAAATTTAAAGAGCAACTACGCCTGTGAACATTGGATTTTCTGGCTCCAGTTCACCTTCTAAGTGACCAGATAAAAACCCTTGCATTGCACCATCTCAGCAACAAACTTGAATAACTCTCTGACACACTTTTGAAGATGCTATTGCCATCATACCTTTGCAAGATATCAAATTAAAGTGACAACTTTTACTCCCATGTCCTGTTGGCAGGACAAACCCATGGTTTATAACAGGTCAACTGCACATTTTCAGTCATCCCTTGATCCAGCTGCAGTGAATGCCATCACAAATTCCATCCCTTGCTTGGAGTAATATCTGACGAGATACATGGAGAGGTCATGAAAAGGGATAATTTCTATTTGTCAGAGAAATCCTGTCTAGTGATTTACACCCTCATGAAAGGTGTGATCTAACTCTAGAGAGAGACATCAAAATGAGATTTCTTAATTCCCAAAGCTTATTGTTTATGTAACCAACCTTGGCAGAAGAAAGACCCAAAGCCTACACAAGGCAGGACTTCCAGAGGTGCAGGACAGCAGCTCCCACACCTGCTGAGGAGCTGCATCCTGGTTGTTCACCTGCTGAAACCTCAGAGAATAATCCACATGGATTAAAAGACATTTTTCCAAGACTGGTTTCATTTTAAAACCTTGACATCGTATTTTGGATGCAGACATATTGTTACTGCTAAATCACATTTATCTTCTCTCACAAAGGAATTGCAATGATTGCCTTCCAGGGAACGATGTGGGAATTACAGCACTTTTCTCACTCCCTCTCTCTGCTGCAAAACCTTTTCATCTGTCTACCACTCAGAATGCACTAATGATAAAAGAAAAACCTTAACATAATAATAACAAAAAAAAAAAAAAGTAGAGGTGCCTATTCTGAGCTGTATGTGGATTGCAAAACTACACGAAAAATAATACCCAAATTCATCTGTTATGGCAAACTTCTGCACCAGAAACTATCATAAGGGGGATTTAGGGACACAATAATGTTTTAAACACTAAGATACACCATAAAGTCTTTCAGAGAAGTTTAATCCAGCCATAATACACAACTGGATAAAAAAGCTAATTGTGCATATATAATCAATAATGTGATGTGTGCCAGTTTTATAGGATATATAAAATCTTTATGTTTTCTTCCAAAGTCTCACTTTAAGAAAAAAAACCCAAACCACTCTTTTGCTAAGCTTACCAAAGTGGTCATTAAACATCTAAACTTAGAAAGCTGCTGTATTTTACATAATGTAAAACAATTACTGAGTTACTCCATTTTTCAGAACTCCCCCCCCCCATAATTTGATCCAACATTATTATAAAATGGTTTTTGCAATTAAACTTACTGCAACAAAGAAATAATTTGCAAAGGCTGACAACAAATTCACAAGCATTTTTCATTTGCCCCTTAGTTGCATTCATTACACCTTTCCAGTTACCAGCTGGGAAAACCTCTGAACTGTCTAAATCTCAGGCATATATAAATATTTATATAAATATATATAAATATATCAATTATTACAAAGCAATGGTATTTATTTAAGATATTGTCTACAGGACCTCTGCCCCCAGAAGCACACCCACAGCTGCTGGCCCCAGCTGTCCCCTACTATGGATATGCCTGTGTTAAATTAATCATGGCTCAGGAATGGCCCTGAGTCAGGAAAAAACCCAAACATTCACAGTGACCTGGTAAAAGGACTTGGAGGATTTAAGAATCAGGGCAATTTGTGTCAATTCTCCTTGATTTCTGTAGCTGACTGTTTGTGTCATGTGCCTGCTGGACAAGAGTGAAGCCCAGCACACTAAAAGGCAAAGAACACCAACACTCCACAAACTCTGCTCTGAAGAGGGCTGAGGGCTGATTTGCTGACAACCTTTTACACCAGTAGTAATACTAATGAAAAATAAAAATTTTTTAAAAATCAATAATAATAAAAATAATAATAGAAATGCCAATGAGAATGTTAGTAGTGGCAGTCAGTGAAGAAACTTTAAGCTGTAATACCTTTTGGTATCACTCTGCCATAAGTATCTTGAATAGAAGTGTGACCCTTACAAGGCGCAAAGGAAGGAGAGCTCAGCATCATTTTAAATTGGACACGACCACTTCACTTCTCTAAACTGAAGGGAAAAAAACCCCAGAAAGACTCTAATTAGAGACTCTGCTTTGGTGGTAAGGACAGCTAAGCATGAGAACAGATGGGCTCTGGAATCCCTGGGATCTCCATCTCGGGCTCGAGAGCTGACAGGCAAACATCCAGGCTTTTAATTGTCAGCAAACCCCAAAGCAGTTTGGCCAAGGCCAGCTCTGATGCTGCCACAAAATGCCTGGGCATGGTTTAGGGGATTGCAAGGACTCAGAGGCTGGTAATGAGAGTCAGGCAACCCTGTTTCTAGACAAGAGACTTTGGCCATCTGGAGCTAAGCCATGAAGCACCATTTTGTCTCAGGGCCAGACTCAGAGCCTGGATCATTTCATATATTAATACAAATGCTGTTTCTAAAGTCCTTCTTAGCCTGGATTTCCAACAGGTCTCTTGTATGTTTAACGCTCTTCACTAAGATGCAGCCATAAAGCAACATTACAAAGAAACCCATTATACGAATTTTGAGAAGAAATTATTCAGTTGCTCAAAAGAGCAGAAACTTTTGAGGCAGTTAGGCAGAGCAAGTAGCAGAGTAACTTATTTCACCTTTAGGTCACCAATTTAAACCTGACTGAGCTCAGAGGTGACTGGAACTCATTATCTTCTGAAAGCTGAGCAAGATAAAGCACAGGCCTTTGTCAACAGCTTCTCATGGAGAAACTCCAGCTCCACTGGGCTTGGTCTTCTCTGGTGTTATCTGGGCAGGGTAGAATAGAATAATTCAGGTTGGAATAACCATTTTGCCCTCAATTATGGGGGCTTCATTCTGTTCCCCATGCCTGTCTCATACCTTGGACTGTGAAAGGACAACAGCACAGAAGAGCAAAAATTTGATGAGTGGTTCAGCCAAGAAGATGTGAAGAGAGGAAGAGTCAAGGGAAACAATTCAAACTTGTTTGGGCTTAAAAAGAGTTAATATTATGAAGTAGGATTTATTTATAAAAATATCTTGATTTCTCCTGAATTCTTTATTCCTCCCTAAATAATTCAACCAAACTTCCTGTTGTTTGTTCAAAGTGCATTACACAATTTCCTTCTGTATATGTTGAGGTTTTGTAAATATATGAGTAAATAAACTTCTAAATGGAAAGTATTAACAACAGATGAAACCCACATCTCATACTGATGATACCACGTGAGCCTAATATTGTAAATTAAATAATGGGAGTAGCAGAACACACAATCTAACACAGAGTGTTTGAAATCTGGATTTTTATTATTTTAATGATTTGTTCATTGTGCTTCCAGATATGGACAAATTATGCCATCAAACCTAATAATGTAAAAAAGAATTGTCATTAGTTTGAGAAGTTTCGTTTAAAACAGAGAAGACAAGGAAAACTCAAGATCTGTGCTTTCCTTTGAAGGGGCCTGTGAGCTACATAATATCTCTGAAGCTGGGTCACAGTGGCTTTTCCTTCTAACACTCCAAGTGACTGGCTAAAAGAAGAGCACTGGAGTTAAATCTTCTTGTTTTGTTCAGCTGGGCCAGGCTGTCACGTCACGGCAGAGTAACTCTGAGTGATCCACGAGCATATTTCCTGCTGCTGAGAATAGCAACATGGCAGCAATGAATTCCTCTCAGTTTGCTCTGATTTGGACCCTTTAAAGGCTTATAGAGGAACAAGCTGTGTCTGCCTGACTCCCAGCCCGAGGTACAGAGCACTCCAGGTTTCAGCAGAGTGTGAGGATGAGAAGGCACCAAGGACAAGGGCAGCTGCTGATGAAGCAGCCTCAGGCGAAAGTCCTGCAGTGAGAGAGACAGAGATGCCAACAGCCCAAAACATTATCCCTAGGATAGCATAGACAAATGCAGAATTTCCCTTTAAATCACAGTTAGAAACACTGCTTTTCTTACTGGCTTTTTCCTGGAAGGAAAATGCACAGTTTGGACCCTTCGTTTGGGACAATAATCAATCCTGTGTGAGTGTGCCCAGTACAGAGCACATCCTAGTTTATGTTCCCAAATATCCTGGCAAGTCAGCCTCCAGTGGTGGCCCTGACTGCGGGGCTGAACTTCTCCAGAGGGTTGTGAGTCCTGGAATTTCTCTCAGCCATCCCTTCACAAACATTTAGCAAGAGCACACAAAGACACCTTGAACAGAGGTTGGTGATGCTCAGAGTTTCCATCTGAGGGGGACCAAAGCTGGGAGGGGAACAGAAGCTGGGCAAGTACATGGAAATGCAGCTTCCATGTAAATTAAAAATCCAATATTTCCTGCAATGAGTACCTTTCAGGCAAACCTTTCCTATGCTTTCAGCCAGAACATGGACCATGTGCTGTATTCCAGGCAGAAACCTGCACGTTCCTCGTCTTGGAATCACACTCAATAGAGACATCTATAAATGGATTCCTCAGGAGATTATTTTCTTTCATATAAAAGCCTCACTTTGTTAACATTTGTAATGTCTCCATCTTGATTTGCGGTTATTAAGAAAAATAAAAGTGGCAAATAAATATTATACTCTACAATAGTGCTGGAGACTGCCACGGCCTCCAGATAGCCCTGATATGGCTTGTGTATTATAAAAGAAAAAGCTATCTAGGCTTAACAAGAGGAAGATGCCTTACAGACTTTTTGATGTATTTCCACCTATTCAAACACTCTGAGTTCACAGTTAGCCAGGAGCAGCATGGCAAAGAGCATTAGAGAGGATATTTATTTTTTCTTTCAAGATCACAAAAAGGGACAATGATCCATTATCAACATATTGCTAAGTCTGCATTACCAAATGCATGAGGACATCAAATATTTCTTTTCTACGGGATTATCTGTATTTTCTTTACAGACAAATCCCTACTGTATCAAGTTTTGTGCTCTCCAGCAGGCTGCAGTTCACCTTTCACACAAACATAGCAAGATATATTTAATCTTCTTGCTCTCCTCAGAATCAAGAAACAGTACAAATCTTCACGCACTGCATTGTTTAAGCTGGACCCAAATAAAGACCAAATTTTTACTCCTGCTAATATATTTCCATCCACTTCATTAAAGTTTTTTAGGGTTGTTATATCAGCTTGAGATTCTGGCTGGAACAATGGGAAGTGTTCTTCATAATGCAGAATGCAAACTGATCGACTGTCAGCTGGAGCTACTGAGCTGCTGGATATGAACCAGGCTTTGTTCTCCAAAAAAGTCTTCAGTAACAGTCTTAGGCTCCAGCAAACACTTCAGATCTGTGCAGCCAGCAGAGTCTTTAGGGAGAGCAGTTAAACCACGGGAAGCAAAAGGTCTGATGTATTATTTATGAACTACAGCAAACACAAAGGAGAGCACTAAATTCCTGTCACCTGCAAATGGACTAGATGACTGCCCTGGATAATCTAACAGAGAAGGACAGAGAAGAGTATTTATCATTTCAAACCAGTGAATTTAGGCTGTAATAGAACTGGGCTGAGCAAGGCAAAACTGGAGCCAGGAGCAGAGAGAGGTCCTGCACAGCTCCTTGCTCCCTCCCGAGCTCCTGACCCCTCACACCTTCCCAGCATCCCTTCCAGAAACCTCCTGCTCAAACTGAGCCATGCCAAACAATGCTGCCATCCTGGAAATTAAACTAAACTACAATGGGACTAAATTCACTCGCTGCTATGTGTGTCTCTTTGAGCAAGAATTTGACAATAGCTTTTCAGAAATAAAGAGCCGGAACATCACCCACCCATTTTGTAGCCTGGGCTGAAAGGAAACAGAGCAAAATAATAATAAAAAATCCATCCAAACAAACAAAGCAAACAAACAAACTAACAAACACAAACCCCAGCATAATTAAGAGAATGGAAAACTGTTATATCCCAGTGTTCTGAAATCAGAGGTTGCCTTTGCAGATTTGATGGGCTGTTCTTGATATCACTCACCTCATTACTGAGGCTTAATTACTGCCTTTTGTACAGCAAAACTATCCATTCCAGAGCCACAAACCATGCCTTAGCCCAACCTAAAAACAAAAATATTACACTAAAGAGAGCTTAATCTGCATCCTATCATTGGCTTTTCTGCCAGTGCATTCTTAAGAGTTGGACAATTCCAAACACCCTTAGAAGAAAACTACACCTCCGCAGAGACATTGTCTTTTGTCCTCCATCATCTTTTTCTTTGCCTCACAGCAGGTTTTCCAGGCAGAAGCACATATGCAGGAAGTTTGTTTTCTAAGTCTAAATAATTACAAAAAAAAAAAGTACTTAAAAAACTTATAAGTACTAAGTACTTAAAAAAAAAAAAATCCAGATGGCACAAATGTCAATGTCAGAATCACAATCCTTTCAATAGTTCTTCATTCAAGGTCTTTTCCATACCCTTTTTCATGTCTTTTCATGAATTAATGCAGTGTCACGTTGCAGCCCTTCATCTCAGAAGATTGTCCTTCCATTCAAAGGATAATATGCAAAACTTGCAGATGTCTGTAGAAAAAATCTGTGGGGTTTTTTTTGGCATCTCCCAGATCTTTGCCATTGCAGTGAGGTGACACCGACACAGAGGTAAAGGTCACACCACGGGCAGCAGCAGGGGATGGTTCTAGCTGCAAATACAGGACGATTTTTTTGCTTTTTTTTCCTTTCATTGATCTAAAATATGATACATAGAGCTTGTGCTTTTTGACAGTTTATGAGCTTTCACCTCGACATCATATCAGGGAGTATCAAAAGCCAAAGGCCACCATTATTTTTGTCATACTAAATTAAGATTTTGGATTAATCGAGTGTTGGAAAAAAGTGCTATGAAGGTTCAGCTTCCTAAATACCAGTTGTTGTTCTCATGTTCTCAGGTAAAACTCACGTTGGTTAAGGAAGTATTGAAAATTTAAAAAAAACCCCATCTTTTAAAAAACTGTTCCCTTTAAATTTAAGTGAGTCTTCATTCTAAGTTTTCTACTGGTTGTATGCACCTTTCATTCCAATCTATTAAATTATATTTACTATAATTACTGTTCCTATACAGTTTTTCATAGCACATCACTTTCTCACCATCACAACAGAATTTAATAGCAGTTTTTATTAACTTCTTTATGATAGTGTTCATTAAAGATTTAAATGAGCATTCCAAAATTACAATATAATGTACAGAAAACTTGGAAACAATTATAGCAGTCACCAAAAGATTACCAGCAGCTATACTCTTCATATAAAACAATTCCTTAAGAAAATAAAGCACACATCATTAAAATACTGCCTGTGTCATGTCTTAATAAAAGCTAACTTAAACTGATATATTAAAAGAAAGTCACTCTGATAATAGGAGTTCTTTTTCAGGTCAGCCAAGCTCAGATATGTTGCTACTCAAGTTAAATATTCATCATGTCCTTCACTCGAAACAAACACATGAAAATAAGATTCTCAGAGCCACAGAATGTTTTACACTAAGAGAAATGTTTTACACTGAAGTGACTGAAGCACTTCTGGTTAAAGTGCTCCTTGTGTCATTCACAGGGCTCAGTACCTTCAGCTGAGCTGCTGCATCCCACACAGAACTGAGCAGACAATAATAATGATGTTAATCAATGTGGTGTGGCAAAAATCCTTACCCATAAATTCCCCTACAATCTGTGACAGGATCACTGCATTCATTGTGGGAATGTTCCCAACAAGAGAAGCAGACCTGTGCTATGTCTACGGACCAGATACAAAAAAGAATAAATAATTGCAGGTGGTGTGCCAGTGGCCATCTTCAGGGACAGAGAGGAGGGGAAAAAAGGGCTGCATCATTTATTTAAGTTCTCTCATTAATGTGTCTGCCTTTTTATTTTCTAAGGGTTGTCTCTTGAACTTTCCTTAGAAAACCCACAGGCTACACCCTGACACTGATTTATAAGCAGAAGTCTCCAGTGAAAGCAAAGAGGAACTTTGTTTATAAATGTATGGTTCAGTATCGCCAAAAATTCAGAAAAAAAGCTTCTGAATTTTCCAAAAACATTGGACAATCTCATCCAGACAAGATTCACTTCTGTAGTAGGAAATGTGCCCAGCACATTAAAGGACACTGAAGAGATATTTAAACCTTTCTCTCGCACATTTCTGACACCTGAAGTAAAACAGATTTTGTGAGTGCTTTGATTAACTCTACTCCTTATCAATTTCACACAAAGCTTCACGTGGATGAGCTGCTCTCGTAGCCAGAGGGCTGGGGGAACTCACAGTCACACCAGAAGCTCCCACTCCTTTCTGCTTCCAGTTCCAAAACTCAGAGCAGGAGGGCAATGGAAGCATCAGAGAAAGTGCACAGCTATGGGTGGTGCTGGATCTCACTCATACAGGTGAAAAAGGACAGGTAGGTCAGTCAAAAACGCAGCAAAGAGATGGAACCGCAATCACCTGAAGTGTAAAACCCTTCTGAGTGAATTCCAGCTGAAAAAAATGCAGGTGAAATCCTCTTGATTGCTCTACAGGGTCATATGGGAAGAATTAACGAATTAATTCATCCCTGCAAAATCAAATAACTCATTCCAATGATGTTTAATAAATAAATTTTCCTGTCAGCCAACATTTACATTATCTCCTAGCTGCTAATCCAATCAATCAATAAACACAAAATTCTTTAAACTTGATAAAATGCTTTTCTTAAAAAAATGGGAAAAAAAAATCAAACCCAAGTTTTAACTGGAATTAAATCAGGTTTTGAATAGCAAGCAACTGTTGAGATTTTGCAATCCGTAAGGTCCAGAAGAAATGCTGATTTCCAGAAGAAAGGCAAACAGAAAAGAGAATCTGAAAACAAGGGACTTGGCATCCACTGAACGCCCTGTGTACCATTTAAATCTGTGCATTACAGCACATTGCTGTGCTCAGCAGGGAGGAAAACTAATTTCAGGCCTCACCTAGGACCACTGCGACCTGGGGTTTCACTGCAAATCCTGGGGAAGAAAGGGCAAACAGCCTCCATCACACCTGCTCCCCACCCAAAATTCCAGCTCGAAACTCCCTCCTGACACTGAAAATAGAGAGAAATCTGGGAAGGAGAAGAGGCAGAAAGGGAAGAAAAAACAGACTTCAGTATTCTATAGTGAGGAAAAAGTAACTATATAAATCAAAAGGCTGACTTATCAGTATAGAGGCTTTTAATAGAAAAAATATCAAGGGGAGGACACCATATGGATCAAAGTGCTCTCCACATATGTTATTTTTTTTCATTTGAAAAGTAACATATGTGAGGAGATGCAGAAGAAGTCCTTTCTGAAGATCTCATCTGGCTTACTTTTAATTGGGATGGTATTAGACTTTCTGTCTAACCTAATAGCAAATGACAGTTGTTTCTTCACTAAGTATTGCTGTCAGCTATAGATTGATAGATTTGAATTCTATTTTCTTGAGTATGAAAGTTGGACTCATGAGTAGCTAAAATAACTGCAAAGAAAGGAGACTGAAGACTACACAGTGCGAAACACATAGAAGACATGGAATATTGTGTATTTATGTAATTATAATTTTACTGGGCCTTTAGATTCAAAGGACTTTAGGACTTCAGCAAAGCTATCAGATATTTAGTCAAAGATACCCATTTAGAAAGTCACAGCTGCACACCTCCAAGCACAGTAGCTTTTTTAGATATTTTTTGTGAATGCTCTGAATTGGCTGAAAGCTTATTGCTAATGGATCTCCCAGCAGAGCCTTCCAGCCTGCAGGTCTGCCAGTCAGTGTCCCTTTGTCACCGTGTGAGAAACTGGAGGCATTACCTACACACCAGGTAGGAAATGCTTCCTTTGTTTCACTCACACGTGCAGAAAATATTTATTCTCATTCTTGACAAGGTGGTGATCAGTCAAACGTTGGACTCGATGATCTCAGAGGCCTTTTCCAACCTAAATTACTTCGGGATGAACCAACAGTTTTCATTTACAAGTCCGTAATCCAGTAGTTTCCACAAAGAGAAGAGAACTCTTCAGAACAAATTATACCCAAGATTTTTCTGCTGCTGCTAACTAATCCACCTGAAAAAGTTCTGTGTCAGCATGGCTTGTCCATCTCAAGATGTCATGTCCCTCTTTCAAAGATATGGGGGGGGCTCATGAGAATGTTATTACTCAGCTAGGTAGCTGCAAAAAATCTGTCTTAAGCCATTATTTACTTTGTTTTCTGAAGAAAAGGCAGGATTTGCGTTCAAACGAAACAAAAGACATCAGCATTGTGATGTGTGGTACTTCAGAAAGGTCCTAAGTCAGGTGCTGGGCTGAAACCTTAACTAGGCTGAGAGTGATGCCAAGGCAGTGCACAACGAGTGGCTGGTTTCTGTGAGTCACTGTCTGGGCCAGCTCAGTCCCATTAATGTTTTACTCCATTATCTGAGAGCTGACATCTTTTCAGTAATTACTGCAGATGATACCACCTCTAGTGTAATTAAAGAACGATTATTTAGAGTGAAGTGAGCCAAGATCATCCCCGTCCTCTGTTTAGGCCAAAGCCAAAGGAGGCCTTGTCAAATAAAATGGATGTTTTGCATTAGGGAGCAAAAAAAGGGTGATGTAAAGAGTCAAGTAATTTGATGGGCAACGCTGCAGTGGAATTAATTCAATATGTTCAATAGGGCCAGTTCCATGTGCAGTAATATTGGACAGATGGGTATGATGGCTCTGTACTTCCCCTGCCTTTGCATTAGTGATTCAGGACTTACAAAGCAAACCTCAGACAGTTCCTGGCCGCCTGCCCAGCCAGAGGGAGACTGGAAGCGAAACACATTAAATGCTCCTGCAAATCTACATCCTCTGCAACCCTTCTGCAACAAGCCTCTTTCAAAATGACCCCTTGGACACCAACCAGGAAAATAACCATCATGGCAACACCAGCCTATAAACTTCTGGGATTAACGGTTAAATAATAATGAACGAGAACTGAGGAGAACAATTCACTTTGTGTGAATACTAATGAGAGAGGGTTGGATGCATCCTTTGTTTTTGACGGTAACTAGGTGGAGGGTCTAATTACAACTCTCACTCAAAGCATAAATTACATATTTTAAGGAATTGCTGAAGAGAAAAATGGAGTTAATAAATGCGTTCTGTTAGACACAGGAAGGCAGAAGATCACAGCTGACCAACACACACATTTCCTAATCCATCAGGGTCAGTGTTCATACAGCAAAGGTCACCTTTGGTCAATTGGCAATAACAAGTTTTCCCGTCAGGAGCTGGTGAAAAGAGAGGTATTCCCAGATTTATAGGGAAATAAGTCTAGCTCCTTGGGCAGTGCAAACACCTTTTCAGGTACTTGCACGTGGCTCCTGTAAATGCCATCCACAAAATATGGGCAACTTCCCTCACTCAGAAAACAAACATGTCATTATTAACATTTTCAAAAGAGATATAAGAAGAAACATGATATTATCTGGTACCCTGGATGCTGGTGGCCGTGCTAGAATAGTTGGATGTCCACTGGCCTTAAATAACTTGTATTTAGAGCCTGCTTGATTCAGCTATCCTGAATTTCAAGAGATAAACAACAGATGAGAAATACTGTTAACATTTGACCATATCGTTTTTGAGTTTGTTACATTCCAGAATAGCTTACTATTTATAGTGGATTAATTTTTGTCTTCTAGCCTCATGTGAGGAAAGACACTGTGAAAGACAGTGTGATATTAAACTATCAGGACTGTCTCTTTCTTGTAGCAAAATATTGAAAAAGTGGGCTTTGCTTTGCAATTAAGATTCCTGAACTGAAGGTTGGGCTTCTGCTCTAATCATGTGAAAAATGTATTTTAGAAGTTGAGGAAAAAACTTAAAATTACTTAAAGAATTTGCAGATATCAAAGACAGACGGTGATGCAGTGAAATGAAAAAATATTGACACTGAATAGCAGTTCTGAATGGGAAGGAGGACGTGGCTGATTATCGGCTGCCTTTCCTGACTTCCTGAGAGACATCCTCCTTTCACCAGCACGACAAGCTGCAATTCCAGCTCTGAGAAAGCCCTGAGACTTGCGGCTGACAATCCACACAAAGCTTTTCTGGAATGAATGTTGAGCAAGCCACATCTGTCCATTTACCAAACAGAGATAAAAGGATGGAGGAACACTGAAATGCCCTCTGGGATTGGAACTCTCGGAGCTGGGAGCTGAACAAAGCCTCTCCCTGCTCTCCTGGAGCCACAGTGTGACCATTGCCAGAAGTTTTTCCTGGTGCCATGACTCATGGAGCAGCTTCCTACAGGTAAATAAATCCCTGTGATGCCTTAAGTTTTAACTTTTCTGTGTTCCCAGCCCTGCAGTGCCCAGTGTAACTCTGCAGTTCCCTGGAGCTCGTTCAGTGCTGTTCTCTCATGCTCACACTGACATAACAAAGCCTCTCCAGCTCGCTCTCCAAGGACACCCAGACCCTCCTGGGCCCAACAACTGCAAACCTTCATCTTGGGGAGAGAAAGGGGGGCAAGCTTGGGCAAATTCCATCCTTGCCTGGCTTCTGCTTGGGCAATTGATGCTGATATCAAAGTGGGAAGAACTCGGGAGCTGTCATTGTCCATGTTGGGATGCACTGAGGCAGGAGCCTCTGGAACCCAGAGTGTGACCTCTGAAGGCCTTTCCAATCACTTCCTCCTTTATTCCTTTATTCCTGTCTGCTCTCTGTTTCTAGGGAGCCATTTAAGGCATCACCTGCAGCAGGAATGGGAGAGCAGCACACCCAATGGCTGTAGCAGGCACAGAGAGGATGCTCCTCTCTCTCAACCTGAGGAAAGAACAGAACCAGCTCAGCCTCTCCCAACGTTTTAATCTCCATTATGTCATGATGAGAATGAGAGGCATCTTTTATCTGAAGTTTATTCTGTTTCATTTGCCTCAGGAATGGGCATCAGATCAAGCAAAAGCATAGAAGAGGCTCTAGACTATAGAAGCCCATGAGGCAGGGCCTTTTATTGTGCCAAACCTGAAAACAAGTTAAACTGAAGGTAACTACATGCAGCAGCTAGGGTCATTAATTCCTAAATTTGGCCTGTAACTGTGTGTCTTCTCTCTGGGTGATGTTGTAGACCTTGAGCATGTCCTTCAAAGCGCATAACACAAAAACTGGGCCATATGTGCTAACAAAAATCTGAGTTTAAACTGGGACGAACTATAGACCATCACCGCTTGCAGAGAATATTTTTTCTTAAATCACATTTATCTATCACTGCTGCTTTCAGTGAGTAAACAACAGAGCACAGAAGGCAAATGAGACTCTGCATGAGGAGCAGACAAGAGTGAAAGACAAGAATGCAAGCAGGGCATTTTGTCTCCCAGCCAAACACAGGAGATGTTTTGTACGAGAATGTCTCAGAGCAGCTATCCAGGATCCCACAGATGTGCTCCACTTAAGGCAGATCAAAGCCTGGTGTCAAAGTTCTCTGCTTAATACACACACAGAACAGCATCCTGAGAAATAACACCCAATACTTGCTGCTGATGCATTTAATATTATTTTAGTGTATGATTTACATTTGTTTATTTAAAGAAACACCATACATCTGATTTGTAACAGCACTCAGCAGCTCCCAGTAGACAAGGAAAAAATGTATGACCTCAGACAAAAAACAAACATTTACAATATTTTAAGGAAATAATGCCTTAGGTGACCCTGTGTACTGTCCTGCATAGGAAATTAATTTGGAGGTCATTAGTAGTCAGATATCATTACAGACAAGAATTAGAGTATGGAAAATAAGCTATGTCATTTCTGGCATGTGTGTACTTGTTCTCATAAAGATGTGTTTCAAACACAGAAACAAAAGGTAGATTTTAGGGAATTTAGAAGCTTGATAATTTTTGCCATTTCCATTCCCAAAATTAACATGATAAACAAAATGCAGCAGATATTCTCTGTTTTAAGTGGAATGTCAAATTTGAACGTTGTTCAAATTCATAAAATGTTAAATTGCAATTATACATTAATTTTGAATTGTCAGAATCAAATGAAGTAAATTATGACAGAATTCTGTATGATAACTCTTCTAATATCTTTACTGAACTAAGCAAAATCTCACACATATCCTTCAAAGCTCTCAAGACCTGCAGGTTCTCCAGCCCTAAATATGGCAATGGTACAATGGTCATAGAGCTTCATCTGCAGGTGTTCATTTCATGATTATTTTTTCCTCGATAAAAGAAAAAGATATCCCTGACATCTCCCATGATTATTATGGAAATGGTTGACGTGAACAATTATTCACTGGGAATTCTGCTGGGGTAGGATTTATAATAGAGTTATTATCGTTTCTCAGAGTGAGAACCCATGTGGATAAGGGACTCAGGCACCCAAGCCCTACAGAAGACCCTGCAGCTGCAAATAGGTTGTTCACAGAGGTGTTTTTCCACTTAATGCAAAGACCCTTCAACATCTGCCTTCCTCGTTTCTCTGAGACATCAGGAAATGTCTGCCTGCACATCTGAACAGAACAATATGGACAATAATTCTGGGACTTGGTGCATTTAGTGAGGGCCTTTGCCCCACTTTCTCCCCAATCCTACCTACCTTCAGCAGGTGACAAAGACCTCCACAGGGCATGCCAGCATATCCAGGCATCTCTCTGGGGAGCTCTTTTGCCATTTCGAGTCATTTAACTGATTAGTGGTGCAAAAATTCAGAAATATCTCCTCTTAATAATTATGACATTTTAATGTTCTGAGGTTTCAGTTTCATCCAATTTCCAATTAAAAGTCACATCCCAACCTGGCAAAATCCTGACCTAGAGTTTTGTAGGGATTCACACTTTAAAGCTTGTTTACAGCTTACTTTTAAGGTTATGAAACCTTTAAAACAGTAGCATTTTAAATATGAGCCTTCAACAGCAATATCATCCTCCACAAGCAAATTTCTGTTTTATGTAATGTGAAAAGCTGATGTTACCTTAGGCTGTGCTTCTTATTTAAGTCCATAAAGGGCTACACCCTAGAAGAAAGTTCCTTTTCTGAAATGTCAGAATAAGAATAGGATAAGGGGATGACTTATTTTCTGCCTGATGCCATCTGATTCTGAATTTAAATGAGCAAAACCTCAGGAGACTGGTATTTTTCCTAGAGAATCATATGTTGCTTCCAATGAGGAAATATTTACAAGTGCAATGCAGTTGGAAAGGACTGATGTTAAATGCTAGTGTCACCAGAACTGCTTGGATTTGTTCAAACAGTTGTGCAAGTCTAAAATCATTATTCCTCTTTGTTGATCTTTGCATTCTGTAGGAGGAAGTTAATACAGTAAGCAACCAAAAAAATGCTTTCATATACAGTGCCAAAAGCAGAGCTCTGGCTTGGAAAAAAATAACTTCAAACCTAAATCAGAATCGACGTAATCACTGCAAACAAAACCAAAACTGACTCACAGTAATTTCACACCAATTCAGGAATATGGAAGAGGTCACCAGGACTCAAGAAGGGAGAGAAGTGTCCCCTTGGGACTGGCTCTGCCACAGCCACTGCTCAGAGCTCAGCTCTAGTGGTGCCAGAAGGATTTTTGCTTTTTCTTTTATCCCCCTCTTACATACCCTTTTATACAGTTTGATGTATTCTCAGTGCTTTTAGCCCACACACTGTGACTTCCCAAGGCTGATAACTCAGCTCAGCCCCACGGCACCGTTAAACCAGGAGAGCAAACATCCTGGGAGCCCCAGACACCAAGGGCCTCTCCAGAACACATTTTGGAACCTCAGACAGGCCCAGCCAGGAGGAAGGTTCCTCACAACGAGGGGTTCACTCCAGCCTCTCATTGGGGAATCTTTGATAATTATGTTAATTTTGCAAGGCCTATAATTGTGTGTATCTTGGTGTGGGGGGTGGTATGTGCATTTCTGGGCATTCCACCTGGACCAAGCGCTGCACTCAAGGCTCCTGAAATAAATACTGAAATAAAAACCCCTTTTCCCCATAAACTGTGATTTGGTTTTAATTTTAAGACCAGGGAAAGGCAACACTAGGGAGGCCCTGCCTGTGCAGCACCTTCTCCAGAGCAGGTCCAGCTGAAAGGGGCAGGGCTGGCAGAGCTGATGGATCAGTGGATGGGGTTGGAAGGCTCCTGGCTTGGAGAGCTTGGCTGGGTGAAAGCTCTGTCCCAACTCAGAAATCTCACTGTAAATCAGGAGACACGGCACATGTCAGGTGTCACTGCCTCTTTCTCATACAGCTCTGTTATATCTACATTCCACCAGGGTAAATAATAAATAATAAATAATAAATACAAGGTATTTTTAAGGAGCTGAATTGCTGTGGTAATCAGGTTTTTCAGAGGAAAATGAAATTGAGCTTATGTAAGAACACAAGTGCGTTTTGAAGCCACTTGGCATCATCGAGGAGCTTTCAGAGAGGAATTATGTGCTGTCTCATGAATTAACAGCATAATTACCAGCTCAGCCTTAGTTCCAGTAAGATATTTCTCTGTAAAAGGGAGAAAGCTGGGAGCTTCTCGTGCCCCAGGATGTGGTTATGCTGCTGTCCCCCTTGGCTGGGAGAGTTTCCTGTCCCCAAGGCTGCAGCTTGCCAGGGGAACAAGACGTGTCAGGAGAGGCAAAGCTGCTGCCTCCCATTGCTGGGCCACGTTTGCTGTAAATGCTAATTTAATAAGTGCTTCCCTGATTACTCACTCAACAGAAATACCAAATGTGACTGTGGAAGGCTCCAGCATTTCACCCTCGACCCGATAACTCCACACTTTGCACGTTTCTTAAACGCAAGCTGAAGGAAGCAATAGATTTCCATTTCAATGACAACCAAAATCTTTTAACTGCAAACCAGCTGCAGTGAGTGAGAAAGCGATGCAAAGTTTTTTTGTTTCCCATTGGAAACTCTCTGCTATCCACAACAGTGGTCTTATTCCTCCTAGATTTAAAATTCTATTATAGCAACCAACCATAAATATATTTCTCAAGAAGCTTTGGAGCAGCTTCGAACACATATTTTATTTTTTTCTCACAGTTGTGCACCTCTTCCAGCTATTAAATATTAAAATCTTACTTTGGCACTCAGGTCAGCTCAAGAAATCAAATAAACTCTATGGAAAGTATCCTGGTGGTTTTTTTTCAGTAAAGCAAAAGTCTAATATGAGAACTGAAAAGAAGGCAAGGGGTCAGGACCACAAAGATTTTATTTGAATTGCATTTCAGTTTGTTTACTGACAGTTTATTTATCAGCCGACAGAATTTTGAATGCACCCCTATATGCTATGGAACCCTAAAAAAAAAAAAAGAAATCACAGCATATAGGTAGGTAAGGCACCATAATAACAAAATTATTGATAATAATGATAGACTTTGTCGGAGTAATATTCAACAGGACAGGGGAGCAGACAGATGCTCTACAAGCTTTTAATTATTTATTTTATTCAGGTATCTGCTTCATGTACACAAGAGATGTACATGGCTCATGACTGCTGACAACTCAAGATTTCTGAGATACAGAACATTCTTAAAAGTTTTTCAGCCAACAGCTTGCTTCTAAAGTTTACAGACAAGTGTTCTAACCAGTCACTAAAAAGTACACATATACCTGTTACAGACAATATTTGCTTGTATGCTTGTAATAAATACACAATATTCCATAATTAAGCTTAAAACTTCAGTGTCTTTGCTAAGCACATTTTCTGCAGCTCCAAGACTTCTCTGAGCCAAACCTAGGAACACTAACCCTTGTTCTAATATCCTTGCAGTCTAGATTATTGTATCTTCTTCTACATTCTGATTTTGCAGCTGCAGCTGAACCTAAAATCCTTGCTTTATTTCTGAAACCTGCTTTTCTCACTCAAACTAAAAACCTTCTCACTTTTTACATTTCCCACAAGACTTAACCTGAATATCACCACCTGATATCAGCCAGTGAGTGGCCTTGGGGAGGATCCTGTTTGTACACCAGGAGCATTGGCACAGCAGAGTCACGCAGAGTGGCACAGAGTGACACAGAGTGGCACAGCAGAGTCACACAGAGAGACACAGCAGAGTCACACAGAGTGGCACAGCAGAGTCACAGAGTGGCACAGCAGAGTGACACAGAGTGGCACAGCAGACACACAGAGGGGCACAGCAGAGTGGCACAGCAGAGTCACACAGAGTGGCACAGCAGAGTCACACAGAGTGGCACAGCAGAGACACATAGAGAGACACAACAGAGTCACAGAGAGTGGCACAGCAGAGTCACACAGAGGGGCACAGCAGAGTCACACAGCAGAGTGGCACAGCAGAGTCACACAGAGTGGCACAGCAGTCACACAGAGTGGCACAGCAGTCACACAGAGGGGCACAGCAGAGTGACACAGAGTGGCACAGCAGAGTCACACAGAGTGGCACAGCAGAGTCACACAGAGAGACACAGCAGTCACACAGAGTGGCACAGCAGAGTGACAGAGTGGCACAGCAGAGTGACACAGAGTGACATAGCAGAGTCACACAGAGAGACACAGCAGTCACACAGAGTGGCACAGCAGAGTGACAGAGTGACAGAGTGGCACAGCTCTGCAGCTCAGGGCTGGAGTAACCCTGAGGGAGCAGAGCATGGATCTGCCCCCAGCTCTTTGCCCCAACAATGCCCTGCCTGGCTACAGAAGGAGGATCTGAACTCTCTGCTCAGGGGCTCTACATTCGAAGGTTCAGAAGGGGGATCTGGACTCTCTGCTCAGGGGCTCTACATTTGAAGGTTCAGAAAGGGGATCTGGACTCTCTGCTCAGGGGATCTGCATTTGAAGGTCCAGAATGGAGCCAATTTCCCCCCAGAACTTTCTAAAGACAATGCTGCATCACTAAGAATGAACTTTCAACACACAGAGCCAAATTCTACTTGGTTTATGCACAATAATTAGATGAAGTAAAAAGTTGCAAAGCAGTGACCAGTCATCAGTATTTTTCAACATGTTTAAAGTTCTTTCTACCTTCCCTTATTCTGATTTTTTTTTTAATTAGTTACATGATCATAGCAGTGAAATGAAGTTTATTGGTTTGGGTTTGTTTCTGTTTTGGGGGGCGTGGTCATTTTCAAGGTTTGTATTAACACCATTTCAAACAAAACCTCACAGTTTCAGTGTCCTCTGTGAGCTCCAATGCAAACACAAGCAGCATGACTTCCTTTTGGAATTTATTTGCAGTACACAATCAGGATTGATATCAACTTCAAAAAATAAATCAATGGAAAAGCTTCAAAGGGGCCCTGTGTCAGATATAATTAAAATTATGCTACTTCAGAGCTAGAACTGCCTTCTGTATTTCACTAATATTCCAAATATCAGACTGTACATATAAGCTAATTGAATAAGGACTTAGTCAGTAAAAAGAGTCTCTCAATTTAATTATTTTTAAAATCAGAAGTCATTTTCAAGTGAAACAGGTTGATCAAGAAGCTGTGTCGAGGTATTTTCAACATTGCTATTTAACAGCAAATGCCAAATACACTGCTCTGAACAGATAAAAAACAGCCACTCCCAACTTCTGTAAAACTTTGACTTTTTAATTCAAAATTTAACCACTCCCAAATCAAAGCACTTCATTACAATTCAATTTAGCATTAACCTCTCTTGACAAGCAGTCAGAGTGCCTTGCAAGGGCTGTAATTTATTTGCCTTCTCCTCCCATTCCAAACGGGTTCTGTGGCCTCTGGTAATGAACTGTGGCCACGTCCGACCCCCGAGGTGCCACTGCAACAACAACAGCACCAAAACCAGCAGCACATCCCCGGAATTCAGCTGGGAACAGGGCCCAGCACCGAGGAGAAGTCGAAGGAAGGAGAAGGATTTGTGCCTAAAGCCAAGAATTAGGGGCCCATTAGGAAAGCTGTCAGCTCTCCTTGGGCTGAGGCACCAGAAACACAGAGGAGCAGTGAAAGATACATCCAGATTATTAAACCCCAAATTGCTGAGTGATTCAGAAAAAAATGAAAGGATTTGTGCAAAAAGTGAACTGCACATATTCTAATACTCAGTCAGAAGAGAAAAAAAAAAAAGTGATTATTTTCTAAACAAGTCTTAACAAAGGGAAAGAAACGGTCAAAAATATACAAATCATCTGAAAGCCATTAAAAACCATTAAGAATTCCATCTTGCTGAGGTATTTTAATTTTATTCTAAGTTGTACACCTGTAAAGACCTGGTAGAAGAAAGAGAATAAGGTCTGATTCTACAAAGTTCACAAATGATATGTAATCATAGCAAATCCAACAACAACAACAAAGTCTAACCAAATTGGATGAGTGAAATAGACATATTTATCATCCAGTCCACCAGGAATTTCATTAGACAGCACGGCACAGACAAAATATAAATGAGTTCTTTCCTGAATAAAGGTGTTTCTCTCTGACCGCCTCACCTGTGATGACTGCCTGCCATTTCCAATTAATTTCAACAAGGAAAGATCCTAAACTGAGCTTGTTAAAGTGCTAAAAATAGCTGCAGGTACATAAAACCCTGTGCATGGGTAACTTTGCATTCACTCACGTTCTGCTGGATTGCAGTAGATCTGTTGGTATGAGATAGCTTTCAGGGAGATATCCTGCATGAAAGATCCACATCTAATAAAACCTAATTCCAAACTGAGTCAGGAAAGAGCTGATACCCAACCCAAAGTAGTATTAATTTTACGGAAATATAATTGACCCTGCATATTTTAAGCAAATAGAAAGAACAAGGCAAAGAAGGCATGAGCTAAGTTGAATAAAGGTAACTAATTAAAGAGTCTTCAACCACAGCTGTAGAAGAAAAATTGTCACCAATTGCTTAATTGGGAAAAAAAGACCTAATTTGCTCTCTGGTAAATATCGCAGATCCACAGGGATAATAAGCATTGAGATTTTGGCATTGGGTGGGCAGGCCCTGAAACCAAAGCAGCCTGGAGAGCTCGGGAAAGGGACTCACAGTTATGTAATATTTCCTCTGAGGCAGCCAAAGACAATCACACCTTCAGGAGATGCCGAGGATGATGATTAAACCCCAACAGAGACTGTCCTGCCAAGTCATGGCTCTTGACAAAGCTATTGCAATTCCAGGGGATAATATTCCAGGGGATAATCAGCCAGGATGGGAGATTTCGGCAATGCAAGAGGTCTGATACTCATAAAGTATCAGATATATTAATATATCATATTATACTCACAAATAACAGAAAAAAAAAAAGAAGAAGTAAGCAAAGCTGTTCAGAATAAGTTCTCCCCAGACATTAAAACAAAACTTAAGCACAAGAGGGTACATATGTATTCCATGAAAATGGTTAAATGTCAGGACAATATGCATAGGAGGACATAGCTCACCACGCTTTATTTATCAAAAAGCTTAAGGTCAAGACTTTAAGATCAGCTCTTGCTCTGGAGATGAAAAATTTGGCAATTGGCTCAGTCTACCAGACAGAAATATGAGATTAAATGGCTGGAAGATAAATTAAAAACAGTCAAAGAGAAGGTTCAATTTTGTAACAGTGCCAGCATAGGGGCAAACAGAAGATTTTTCAACACTAATCATCTTAAAGATGCGTTGGTTTCTTTTTTTTTATTCTTTAAATCTGCACCAATACAAACAAAAATTAATTCATGAAGTCAGACTGGCTGACAACAATACTCCCTTCTGGCTGCATAATCTATTACCTAGCTGCTCACAGCCATCAGTCTTTGCATCTTACATAAACAAATATTTCATTTCATGTTTTAAACTGGGGCATAGTTTTGGAAAAACTAACTTAGACTTTTTCATTTAATAACAAAAATTAATTTTTTTGTATTATAACTTAGCTGGGTTTTTTTTTCATATATTTCTTTTGTTTCAACTTATAGAATTAAATGAAAGCTGCTATTACAAGTGTAATATTTTCTAAATTTACTTTTACTGCTAAAGTCATCTTTTCAGGCTTACATTTTTCATCAAAATATCACTATCATTTTTGACACTATTTATAAAATACCAGCAACACAAACCCTCATCGGCAAATACAATTTCTTATTGTGATCCGACTTTTATTTTATCTAAATGAAAAATAAATTATTAAAAATTAAATAAAAGGGATATAGCAAGAATATTGCAGACAGCATTAGTCTGATCATAACATTCTCAGAATTAATCCCATGCTATTCTTCCATGTCACTCCCACATATTATACTGCCTTATCATCTCCGTTCTTGCATGCCACTATTAATATTTAACTATCAAATGTCTTTTACTGGAAGATGTTTAAAGATTAGGCTACGAGGAAATAACCATTCCTGGAGCTGCTACAGACTAAATTATATTCCAGACTGGAAAGCCCTTCTATCTAAATAGTAAATCTGCACACCCCTTTGCTAGATGTAATATCTATTAACACTTGGGTTTGGGGATTCTCTGCAGCAGCTCAATCCAGCACCTTGCAATGATATTTAAAGTGTGAGTTCTAAGTAGTCCTGGAACTTCCACAAGTGAAACCTTAAATGTGAATAATGGGTTTGAATCTGAACTGAAGCCTGCTGCCCTCTCACATATCACAAAGTTTTGGCCAGTTGTGAAAATCATATTTATTAATTTTATCAAAATAGCAGTATCTTTAATCAAGGCTGTGATTAGGCACAGGATTTAGCTTCTCTGTAAGCATAAAATGAACCAGTGTGCCCAAAGTGAGGAGGATCAGAGCCTCATTTTCAGCTCTGCATTGTAATGTCTTGGTGATTCCATTTATTTAAAGTGCTATTTTTAACATAGATTTTTTAAAAAAATCTTTTTATAAATCAATTTCCTTTTTTTTTTTTCCTGGTTAAACAACAAACTAGGACATTCCTCCACTTTTGGAGAGGCTGCATTGCTTGTTTGGGAGGAGACGGAAATTCTGCTGTCAGCCTGATTTACTGCTTGGTCTCTTTCCAATTCATATAAAACAAATAAATACTAATGAACTCACCACCTTCACTATAAACACCCCTTCTGCTCTAACTGATGAAAGCATTTTCATTTGTTTCATTCTCCTACTCCCAGTGCTGAAGTTGTGTCTTTTTGTGCCAGTCCTGCAACGCCAACACTGCAATGGTGACAGAAGTTAAATGAATGCCAGAGATGGAGCTTGTGATGCTTTTCGGTACATTGGAAGCTTCCAAGAATGTTAAAGCAATCAATAAAACCAACAGGACCATCATATAATTTCAGGTTTATTTCCTTCAGAAGGTCTGTATCTGAAATTACCATCCTGTCAGAAGTTGCTTTTAAGTATTTTTAGTCACCCATGAACACACTTGGCATTTAGACCTGATGGCCTTTCTAAAACATCCACACAATCACTCAGCCAGCTCTTCTTCTGATAATTCCAAGCATAATTGATATCAGCTCCAATACTGCCAATCAAAAATCAGGTCAATGTTCTCAGGGCAGTGCTTTGTACTGGCTGATCACACAGAACATTTACCTTTAACCAGTGAGACAGGAGCAGGGGATACAAAATTCCTCAGACAAAAAATGGGAAGTGGAGGATAAACCACACGAAGTTCAAAGGGAGTCTATGGTAATTGTGAGAAGAGAGCTCTGGATTCAAAGAATTAAATCTGCAACTTGCCAAAAAGACAAAGGAATGACCTTTTGGCTGACACTGAAGCAGTCACATGATATAAAATGTATTCCACAGAATCACAGAGCAGCCAAAGTCACAAGAGATTCACGAGAATCATCAAAACCCAACCTGTGGCCCTGCTCAGGACAACCCCAACAATTCCACCAGGAGCCCAGTGACCATTCCCTGGGAGCCTGTTCAGAGCCCAAACACCCTCTGGGGGAAAATCCTGTTCCTGACATGCAGCCTAAACCTCCCCTGGTACGGCTTCATCCCATTACCTGGGAGATATTTTATTGACATTTGGCCCTTTCTTTTTTTAATCGAGTTATTTTTTACAACACCAGGCATAAATCCCTGCACTTGGCCTAAAATTGGTGGAAAACAGTATTCCTACAACTTTTTAGAACCATCTGCTCCCCAGAATTTAAAACCACTTTTTCTTCCTATCTAGGCAATATCACAACAGATTCAAGCTGTGGAAATATAGTACTAAAAGGTTATCCTTTCTTCTCCCAAATAAACATTTAAACCAATCAACGTGACAGAAGGTGCACATTAGACAATGTTTCCATCACTGAGGAAAAGCTACTGGAGTAACGAGATACAGATGTTAGACCAAAAAGAAATTTATCATCCTCAGAAGCCCCCAAATTGTGTCTGATGTTTCATACAAAGATTGTCTAATTTGCTAATGTGCATTTTTTTGCAGTGTGAGAGAAAAAAGCACACCTGTCAAGAAACCTGTTTTGCACACACATTGGAATGACATCTGTAGCAGCTCAGCATCAGGGAAATCCAGATACCATTAAATTATTTTGAACGTGTCTTCCTTTGTACAAATTTCTCTGGAAAGCTTCAAAGTGAACAGAATAAATATGTCTAATTTATTTACTCTTTTACAACATTTAGGGGTAGATTGAGGAGAAAAAATTGCTGAGGAAGCTTTTTGAATAATACCTTCAATAGGCAGGTTTTTCACATGTCTTAAGTTTTAATCTCTGAAAGTTTTGAAGAATAAACTCATTGGTAGAGCCACAGGGCTGGAGACTCTGCTTCAGCCGTTCAGTTCAGTATCACTTATGGTCACCTACAACATACATGGAATAGCATCTTCTGAACTGCCCTGGTGAAATACAACTTTGTTATCATCATATAAACTCCTGCAGCAGAAATCTGATTCTTTATTAAATCTGATGCCAGAATTATGAGAATCAACNCTCATTGATAGAGCCACAGGGCTGGAGAGTTTGCTTCAACAGTTCAGTATCACTTATGACTTAGGATCACCTACAACATACATGGAATAGCATCTTCTGAACTGCCCTGGTGAAATACAACTTTGTTATCATCATATAAACTCCTGCAGCAGAAATCTGATTCTTTATTAAATCTGATGCCAGAATTATGAGAATCAACAGACGAGTTCTGTTTTCCCTACCAAAATCTGTCTTATTTCGGGTGAATTTTTCAGTGAAGTTTTGCAATTTAACCACTTCAGATTTTCTTCACTGTGGTGAAGGAACAGGAAGAGGTTTCCCAGAGAAGTTGTGTCTGCCCCGTCCCTGGAAGTGTCCAGGATGGAGTTGGAACAACCAGGTTATTTTGGGAGGAGTCCCTGCCCTCGGCACAGGTTGGAACAAGATGATGTTTAAGGTCCCTTCCAACCCAAACCATTCCAGGATTCTATGATTAAGGATTGTAGAGAAAGAGAAAAGAAAGTAGCTGCAAAAGTTATAACTAAAAAGATATATATATATATGGAAAAACAGGGTATTTTTCTTAGCAAGTGACGTTTTTACTTGTGAGTGTTGGAGCTCTGACACTTTCAGAACTTCCCTCTCAGGGTGGCTGCACTATTGGCTTACTTTTCACTTTAATGTATGAGGGACTATTTCCACCAAGATTGGATCTGATAACTGCTCCTGCTTCTGTGAAGATCTTCTCAGCAAGATTCATAGGGTCCTTCTCTCAGGGACATCTGAACCGGCCTGACTTTTTTCATTCAATACACAGGTTTGGAGTAAGAGGCTTCTGCAGAAGAAAGCTGATCAAATGGCAGAGTTAAGCACATCTTCTAATTATCACAAGGTATACGATTTGTCATATAATATCTCCCTTCTCATAAAACTGCTGAGATGTTAAACTTTAAAATGCAATGCAGGTATTACAAAAATGAATTATTTTACTTATTTTCCATATATTACAGCTGAATAGCAGTTCAGTGTAGTTATGGTTGAAAACTGCTTACTATTTAATATAGGGCAGTTCTAAACTCTCCACCTGCTGACTCAAATTCTTTAGAATTATTATGCTTCAAGGTGGTGGCCAAAATATTGGGCAATTTGGAGAACAAGTCCCTTCTCGAAAGAGTTTGTATCATTTTTTTTCTTATCTTTTTTTCACAAATTCAGAAGTGAAGTGAGGGCAAATGACATTTTCCTTATAATGGAAGAAATACTATAAGATAGTGGAGGTGAACATTTATAATCTGGCATGACAAAATAAGCACAAAGTGAAATATATCTTTAAGTTAACCTAGAAATGGCTCAAAGGAGGTTTACAACTTTTCCTAGTGTCAGAGGAGGTCCTGATGAGGTATCCTGGATGACAGGATATTGCAATCTGTCTGTATTAGTTTTCTGGGAGTATTACGCACATAGCTTAGTCTGAATCCAAAAATGTTTTGTCTGAAACTCGAATTTTGACTCAGATGTATTATTTTAAACACATGATTTCTCTCAGAGCCATTGCAATGTGCATTAATTAGTTATGGAGAAGATAAGGAGAAGCAGTCGTGTGTTTTGCCTGACTAAACCGAGTCCGGCTAAGAGAAAGAAAATACCAAATCCCTTGGTCAAGTTATTCACAAAACTCCAGCTTCAGCACTGCTTGGCTTCTGCTCACTCTTTAGCAGCTGATGGCGCAGCTCAAATGCTGTCAGGAACAGAGGGAAAGAACTCAAGAATTATATGGGAGGAAGCAATGAGAGGCCTGAAGTGTTGAGCTCCCTTTGCAGAGGATACCTGCAGGCTCTGCAGCCTGATGGCTCACACAATGCCAGGCAGCAACTTCTTGCTGTTGTGAACTGTGCTTTTCCAAATTCAGCACAACAATTGAGGAACTGATAAAAACAGCAGCAGCCTGTAGATTTCCTTCACCATTTCTTGAATGAAAAGACACTGAGATTAAAGGAATACACAGGAATGGGCACATCATCATTTTGTGATGAGAAGTCAAGTACTGAGCCCTCTGTGGCCTTCCTGGCTTTTGTGGCAATGGCATCCATCTTCAAATTTCCCCTTCTGAGTAACTTGCACTTTAATGATATTACTGAGGTGAAAGGGACAATGGAGATTTGCCATTTCCAGAACTCTGGTGGATACATCAATCCACAGCTGTGGCACAACATGCGGAGAAGCCATGGCCACCAGGGGCCCAGCAGAGGTCTGGAAATCAGAGATCTGAGTGAGGAGCTGAGGACAGACACTGTCAGTGCACTCCATATTCCCTACAGATAGGATGTGAGAGATGCTGCACTTCCCACTTTAAAAGTTTCAACGCAGCTGAATTTGGTTAAAAAGTGTAAGACTTCCTCTCACTGATCAACATGACCAATGGTTTTGGGTTACTCAGTTTCTTTAGGTCTTTTTTTAGCATCTCTTCAAACCCTACACAGCACACATCAACAACCAACTCGTCAGCAAAATATCAACAGGAAACTCAAACTCAGTTGTGCCTAATTCCAGCAATAACAAAGACTTCACTTACAGAAAATGTGACAATTCACAGCTAACGAAGAGGAGATTCAGGACCCCTCTGCAAGGTCAAGAATAAATGGGAATTTATAATTATGCAACTCTGACCTGCTGTGGCTTGATAGAAAAATGCAATCCCTAGTAGATAATTTTCTTGCTCTACTAGTCTTAAGTTAAACCTTTTACACAATTTTCATGTTTTTTTATGATTTGAGAAAAAGAAGTGTCTTACCTCTGAAGAGAAAAAGATCATTTAATAAATTGTTTGAGCAAATACCTTATTTGCTAAGGGTTATCTAATGCCTCATGTCATTCTAATGTCTCATATAGAATGTTAACTAGTACAGAATAGAAGATGCCTTTAAGTTAAACAAAAGATTTGCACAGACAACTGGTTTTTACCTTTCCTAATGATGCTATAGTGGATTACAACTGATGAATAGTTTTTATAATACCATAACCAATTCTGCTTAGCTTATGAGTCTGCTTCCAAAAACTGCTCTCAAATATGGTGTGAAACAGAGCTGCACCTAAATCTCATAATGCACCTAACTAATAAGCAATAACAATTTGGTGGTTTTAGCAAATGCATTGTATTCCATAGAGTTCAGTTAATTAAAATACAACAACAAATAAAAACCACCACCACAACCCCTAAATCACATTCTGATCTTTAAAATATCTGAACTGTTATTGTTAGCTGACCCTTCTCTGAGAGGGATGCTGCACCAGAGATTTCATTCAACCTGATTATCTTATGATTTAATTCATCTCAGAAGAAAATGCTTTCTCCTAAGACACTATATAATATCAAATTTATAAGACTGAACAGAGAAAAAGAACAAAACACTGATGGCAAGTTCCTGGAGACAAGTGACAGAAAGGAGCAGAATGAATAGAGCATTGTGCATTAGGGCTGCAGCAACACCATAACCATTAAGCTGAGGAATGTCCATTTACAGGTTGCCCAGCACCACTATAGAACCACAACTCTGTAATTTAACCACCTTGTGAAAGAGGATGGTGATTTCTAAAGGTGTTTAAAATAAACTGATAACATTTATGATAAACCACTGTGATGACTTAGAATGATATTTTAGAATGATTCATTATGGTCTAAGAGTACTTAGGTGCGTTCATGTTTTTCTTGAGTTCAAATAGTGAAAAGTTGTCTTGGTGTCTCTACAGACACTCTATTGGCGAAATGAACTTAACAGCAATTCTCTTAAATTATTAATTTGAGTTTAATCTTTTATTACTTTGGAGAACAAACCAGAAATAGAAGGCTTCAACTTACAAGGTGCCTCTAAATGGTACACTACATGAATTAGTGCCACTGGCAATAAAGCCTTTCCTCCACCATGAGCACCTTGAGAGGAAAAAGAAGCAGCAACTCATCTCATCTGAGAAATGGGGATAAGGCTGAAGAGTGTTGAATTAAAATAAGCATGATAACTGAAAGTTCAGACCAGGCATTACCAGCTTTGAGAACAGCACGTTTGGAAAATAGACGTCAAAGCAGAGGTGTGTCCAAACTCTGTCCGTACTGGAAAACTCCAGATGGAGTTTCTCTCACCCAGGAATGCAGAACATTCACCACAAACATTGCATCTGCTGGCTGACTGCAGTGGAATTACCTGACCCTTCAAATCCATAACCCAGAGTCAGTAGCACTCATCCCCCTGTTTTTGGTAAAATCTCACTCCAGCTCAAAGAATCCCAAAATGTCTCATACCTGAGGAGTTCTACACAAATGCAATCTTCAAACTTTGTGTGTGCAGGCTAGAGCACGAGATGTAGAAACTCCATGATGTTGTTCAGACTCTGCTGAACCATGTTCAGGTGTGAAACTGGTTCTGAGATGTGAGATGAAACTAATAAATAGAGAGGATGCCTCCGAAAGGAAAAGTCAGGACTGATTTACTTTTGCTTAGTCTTTCAATATGATTTACATCTAAGAGTATCTATTAAAAACCCTGTTGCTTTTCTCTTTGATCTAAAGGTGTCAAAGAAGCATAAGTTCTAACACAAGGCTTATTATTTCAAAAATCTGAATTTCCTTTGAATGCAAAATCAGATAGACTGACATTTTTTTTAATGTATGACAAAAATGCTGTATATTAGGAATTAAAGAGATCAAGACAATTGACAGTAAGACTACAAAGGACTGGTAAATCAATAGAATGAATGAAAAGTGTGAAAAGGAAAAAAAGTCCACTATTCTGTTTAAACTAGTGTGGCAGACAATACAGCAGGGAGCAATGGAATCAGCCAAAACAATAAAAAAGTGGCTGCACTATTAAAGAATGAAAATTTTTCCAGGTATCAATTACTGGACAAGGATCATTATCCAAAGCCAAGTCACAGATCTTTATTTTACTTCTAGGAGTCCAGAGAACAAAGGAAACCTGACCACATGCAACAATCAACAGAATAAGTTATTGCAGGCCCAGGTGAGTGAAGGTTTATTGGTGCAAGCTGAAGGAAGAATGGAGCACAAACATCACTCTCACTTAACAGTGGAGAGGGCACAGTTACAAACAGTGAGCGTTCATAAGGGTTAGTTATTAAAGTAATGCTCATTAGGTTAAATTTCAAACAAAAGGCTTCAGTTAGAGTTCATAAAATACCATCAAAAGAAGTTTAACATTCTCCCCTGACGTCCTTTAGTGTCCAACAGTTTTTTTCCAAAGTTCCTCAAAAGACTCAAAAGTTTAAATTAGGAGTCTCTTGAGAGTCAAAAGATTATTTCTAACCCACCCAAATTAGTTCAAGTTTGTCACCAATGCTACCCAGAAACAAAAAGAAAAGCTGACATTTGTGCTCTACATGGTGCCTTACATATATATCCTTCCACAGGATCCTTCCACAGGGTTCAGTACACTCAATTTTAATATTGATGTTACTCAGCAGAGTAAAACAAGCTTGTTTTTGGCATTCCTTCAGTTGAAAAAAAAAAAAAGAAAAAAATTCCAACTAAAACAACAGAACAAAACTCAGGAATTCACCTTCCTAAACTGGATCTGATGTGATTTGGAGGCCATAAAGGAAAGACAAGTAGAAATGCAAATATTTTTTATCATTCTCATGCTTTTCTTATATATATATGTAGCTAGTAAGATGAGTCCATTTGAAAATGTGTCTCCCTTTCATTGGGTTGCTTGACACACATGACAGATATGTCTGGGCTCTGCTCATCCTTCCTGCACTCCCTCGACACACTCCCTGCCTGTCCTCCTCTGCTGATCAGTCATTTGGAATGTGACCTAAAATTGAACATTCTTTGAAAAAAGCTTCCCCTAAAGCACACTCACGTACCTATAAGGAAGATACGTTTTTCTTTCATTACATCAAGGCCTGGATAGTTCACCTACAAACTAATAACCATTCTTTCCCATGGCAAAATAAATAAACCTGGAGATACCAGGCAGAACATTCCCAGAATAATTGAACATTTTTTTCCCTTTTGAACATTTGTCAACAAGCAGGATTATTGCACAAAATAAGTTTCCTTGACAGAATGATTTCAGCTTTTGAGAAAATGTATTCTGTCAACAAGACAGAGTAAGGACTTGACAAAATAATATGTCTGAACTACTGAAGTGTTTTGAGTTTTCTTCTCAAGCATAACAATGAGAGGTTGTGTGTGCGTCTGCACAAAGTCAAAAGGAACTCTTTTGACATTATATGCATGTTTTCTCCTCGGGTGTCAAAGTCAAAGACAAGGTCTGACAATGTTTGTAATATCTTCATATAATGAGCTATGGACAGAAAATAAGAGCATTTACAGACACTGACCTTGGACCCCTTAAAGTCCTTTCCGAGCCAGATAATTAGCAAAGTATTAAACAGCAAAGCCAAAGGACAGCACTGCCACAGTACATAAACAGATAATTTAAAACAAAGCAGAAACACCTGAACATTGCTCAGGGAGTGTCTTTAGGCTGAGAAAGTGAAGATTTAAACCCTTGTTCTAAGAATTCTCTGGAAGCAGTGGCACTCCTGCCTTACCCCCCTCTCCGTGGTCTCTCTGAGAAGCTCTGCTCCTGCAGAGTGGCTGCTGAGCTCCCACAGCAGTCAGGAAATTTCTACTAAAGCTGAATCACATCCTGTGAAAATCTTTGCTGGAATAGCTACGAGGACTGAGGGAGAAAGGGGAAGGCTCCTGCCTAGGGTTTCCAGTCTCACTGGTTTTTAATGAATTCAGCCTCTCAGCAAGGGAATTCTGGCAAATAAAACCATGCAACACACACTTCTGAACCAAAGCTGGGATTGAAATAAGTCACTGCTGTCCTCACCATCAGATCAATGTTGTGTGCCAATAATTTATAGATACTGACATAAAAGTGCTCTGATAGAGTCAGCACTGGAGAGAAGCTAATAAAGAGGTGGGGAGAAAAGGATGACCATTATTTACAGCATGCTTTGCCTGCCCTGGAATGCAGTCAGTATCAATATTTTCCCTGGGATTTGTGCTGCTGGATATGCTGTATATCCTCATGAGTTCCAGTGAGGAGAGGGAAAGAATAAAGAAATAAAATCAAAAAGCAGGCACTCCATCTGTCAGCTGTACACAGAATATTCCGTTTTCCTACTATTTTTGCAAACAACTTTCCAGGAAATTATCTTTTATGATTTATTACCCAAAATAATATTGATACTTTATGGGGAACTTCATGTTTATTTGTGGCTCTACAGTGACCAACAACATAAATTAAGAAATTCTGCAGACTTTCAGTTATTTGTGAAAGGTTATTGATTTCTCCACTTCAGCCTTTGTTTTGATGTTAAATATTAATTTCCTATTGGCCACCTGCAAACCTGGCTTTAGGTTTTTTTAAAGTCTGACTGATTTTTTGGCATGTTCTTTACTTACTAATGAAACAGTCAAAGGCAAAATGAAATAGATCTTTCCAAAGATATTCTGGCTATGGCAGAAGGGCCCTTTATGGAGTCCTCAGTGGATTTTTCATGTCTTTTGTTCAGCTGAAGTAACTGGATCAAATAATAAAATGATGACAGGAATATGTGGCATCAAAATCCAGGTGCGACACATTTTACCCCTGGAGGACAAAGTCTTGATATTAATTTCTGCTTTCAACAATCTCAGCAGAACCTCCTGCTTGGTAACGTAAGCACTGGGACCTCATTTTCAAAGGCACTGGGCATAATTGACATGACTTGAACAGTTGACTAAAATGAAATTACAAGTCTCTCTTTTTGGAGAAAATCTGTGACAGACTTAAGAACTCTCCAATGCAGCTATTGTTCAAAAAAACGTTGATAGCAGTAAAACAAGGCCCAACAATATCATAACAGTGGGAAATCAATTAAGAGGTGTCAGGCTCTGTTTTTACAATTGCATATATGACCCACTGGAGTAAATTCAATATGTGCAATTGGAATGGTGGCTCTGTGAAGCACTGGTGACTGTGCAGTACCCACTCCATTAAATAAAGAACTCGTGTATTCTACACAAGAAATCAATTTGCTTCTTCTTGTTTTTCCTCTTCCTTACAGGGAGACAAGTAAGTGTTGTGTGTGTCCACATGTCTGGTTTTTGGTGTAATTCTAGAGAATCTCTGCTCATGGGGTTCTTCTTTTGCTCTGCTTTGTGTTTTCCTTTTTCTGTTGGGGTAGTTGAACCAAAACCAATTCTAAACCCAGAATGTTCCACCAGAGCTCACAGAGATAAAAAGTCATGGTCATTATGTCATACAAATAAAATGTAAACAACTGTCTGGAATTACTTCTTTTATACTGGACATTCTTGTAAAAAGTGTTGTAGTTAGGGTTGCTTTGATGACAAAGTGTACACTAAGAACTTACATTTTTGTTGAAAGGTTAATAAAGCTCCATGTCTCATGTTTCTGTGCTCCCATATGGCACACTGAAAATTCTGCTCATACATCTGGAGGGACATAAGTCAAACATCTCCAACACCCACATTTCAACACAAATTAAATGTGAGCAGAGAAAAGTTACATTGTCAGCACTCAATTACTAAAATGGTCAAAATGCAAGAAAAACCCAGTCAAATAATATAGGTAAAGAAATCAAGGAAGGAGAACTTCAACAGCACACAAAAGTTGTTTCTTCAGACACAAAAAGACTCATGGAACTAAGCAGAAAAGAAAAGACAGGAGAGTGTGGGGGTGGTGTGAAGCCCCCTGACAAATTAGAAACCAGAAAAAAACAGGTCTTTATAGAAGACAAAAATTGTCTTCCAATTTCAGCTCCATAGTTGAAGAAAGATCCTTCGGGATCAACTCTTAAATACAAATTCAATTCAGCTTTTCAATGTGACAGAAAATACTACTCCCAGCTAAACTGGAGGTGCTACAAGTGCTNCCTTAAAACAAGCTTATATTTGTATCCTTGCCATGGATTGGAGCTGGAGGATTTTAAGATCCTTTCTAACCCAAACCATTCTGTGATTCAATGATCTTTGAAGGAACATGTAGAGATAGATAAATCTATATGCAGAAAAGCTCTTTTTATTACTTTATGATTCTTCCTGAAGTTCACCATTCAGCATTCACTTTCTTAAAGGAAAAAGACCCAATGAATTGCAAATTCAGGAAAAGCATGTTATATACTCTTTTGCTTACAGGATGTGGCATCTGAAAAAAAAAATAATAAGAAATTTTGTGATGTTTATAAGTTTTTATGTAAATATTTTGAAGCGGGCTAAAATTTTATAGAGACAGAAGCCATCAAGATCACTCAACCCCTCTGCCAATAATTTTTTTTTTNTTTCAATGTGACAGAAAATACTACTCCCAGCTAAACTGGAGGTGCTACAAGTGCTTCAAAACCTGTGTGCACATGTATGTAAAAATATAAATATATATAGATATATTTATATTTTTATATAAATNTTGAGTTCCTGTAAGTGGCACTTTGGCAGCCTGTGTTCTTAAAGCCCCCAGGTTCCTAGAACTTAAGATCAAAAGATCTTTTAAAGACACCAGGTGCTGGAAGCTTTTAATATAAAAGACAATGGCGACATTATAAAAAAACCCACACCAAAACCCAGCTGCTTTTCACCCTTTCCAGCTCTGTATCTCTCGAGTCCCACAAGCAGGTTAATCTTTGACACAGCCTCGAGCTACTCTCATTGTAAGAAGTTAAGCAAAAAAGCAATGTACAACCTGCCTGATACCAGCCTGGCATGTAGAGTGGTTTGAACTACAGCAAACCACGGTGCAAATTAGGATTTATATTAAAAATAAATAAGGGCTCCTCAACACTTTTCTCCTTAAGAGGGAACAGCAGAGGATACAGACACAAAAGCGAGCATTAATCTCCCATTTCAGCTTTGTGCTGGGAACATGACACAGAGCAAAGGGAAATAACAAGAGTTGGAGCAATCAAATGAGTGTAAACTGGCACATGGGTGGCTTCTTATCACTCCAGATCAAAGGATTCACCTCCCTGGATCCAGCCATGGGGTGTGATCCTCCCGAGGAGTCTGACACTGCCAAGGATTGCACATCCAACCAACTGTGGCTCACTCAGGAGCCCTTTGAAAAGTCCATTTTGTCTGACTCTGCCCTCCTGGCCATGCATTCCACAGGCTCAGCACAGAGTGTGGCACCTCTGAGTCTCCTCCTATTTGTTTTCAATTTATTTCGTTTTGTGCTCGTGGCATGTGTTTGTTTTCAATCAACAGGACAGAATTTGTGCCCCAGCCACGGCAGCCATCAGAAAAAAAAAAAAAAAACAAAACCAAAAGTAAAACACAGCATGAAACTGAGCAAAACCTCATCCTGAGTATTATCAGTTGAATGAAAAAAAGCAAACCGAAAAAAAAAGACTAAACAAAAAAAAATACCCCAAAACAAAACAAAACAAAACCCAAACAAAAAATCTCATAAAAAACCCAAAAAACCAAACAAAATTACTCCCCCCCAAAAAAATACCAAAAAAACCCCACAAACAAGCAAAACCCTGAGCAATTGGAAAACTGATGCCACAAAACCAAAATAGTTTAACAATTATCTATGAAAGTCTTAAACACTCCAGATGGGTTGAATATTTTTAGATAAAACTTCTCTTTCTACCATCACCCTGCAGGGTAAGCAAACCCATATATTGCTAAATAAATAAGTCACATTTCTCCAATATGTACAACAATCCCTATGCTAAGGTAGCTTTCCTGTACCTTTTATTTCAGTCTGATATTTTGCAGTCTCTATTACATTTCTCTGCTGCACAGAGAGAGAACACCTTGTGAGAATGAGAAGATCCAAAGGAGTATTTTTCATTACCTGTAAGAAAAAAGGCAACAAACAGAACAGTGAACAATAAAAATGCTCCCCAATAAAAGTGTTTCTCTGAGGTGTTACCAACATGCAACTCATAGCAGAGGAAAATAGGACATTCATTCAAAAAAGAACAGCTTTGTGTCATGGATGATACAAAATCTCTAACTTTATGTTTCCAAAAATCTCTGCATATAGCAGACATAAATCCTGTCCTTTTATTCCAAGGAGAGGAACACTTGCATGTAAAGATCCTCTGCACAGCATCAGCATGCCATCCAAGAGTACCTATCACCCTGTTAGAAATACCTCTTCCCCCCAAAAAAAATTTTGTTTTTCCTCCAGAAGCTGGGAAAACACCTGAGCTATGAAACAGCACTAAAATCCTCAAAATTTCATTTTAAAAAAAATTATATATATATATATATAAAATTTTAGAAAATCCACAGAATATGAAGAAAATATATTTTATTTCAGTCCTTCTGCTTGACAGCTTTCCTGAGCTGGCCATCTGCATCAGCTCTGAGTGCCTGCCAGCTGACAAGTCCCATTTGTTGAGCAGATAATTGTAGCTGTTTTATTTTCCCAGCAACACACTATCACAAAACACAAGAGCGTTCAGCTTACTTTAGATATGTTCTTCAATATACAGAGGGCAGTGAATAATAGTGAAAACTGTTTTGGCTGACAAGCAAAGCATGAACGTGTCACATCAAATAGTTTGTCTTGCTCAGTGTTCCTTCAGAGCAGATAACATTTGGCTTTCATATTTTACAAGAAAGACTTGCAAAGACAGCTATGAATGGGTTGCCTTTCAGGTGCAACTTATTAAAAAGTTTTCTTCAGGGTTTTTCAACTTTATTTTATAAGTCTTTAAATCTGTGATAAAATGCATAAATGTTATAAACCACAATTTTTAGAAAAGAGCAGGAATCTGAATATTGAAGGCATTTACCATGAACAGGTTGTGGTTCTCTGGTCATAAACATTTTCCCTTTATAAATGCAGCAGTATTTTAAGTGGTATATTTCAACATCAATATCCCCAGAAATGAGTTTTAATCACCTTTTGTTTAACTCATAGAATCACATGTTGGAGTCCAGGAAAGTTGGAAAGTTTCTCCTGTTGTTCTGAGGGGTCTAAGACCCCTCTAAGCACCCCAGGGGGACACAGCCTTTGATTTGTGCCCCTGCAAAAATCTTCCAACACTCCTGGAGGAATTGAAAGTATCGAAAGTGTGACACAGATTGTAGTTTATTTTATCACAAGGTGAAAATTTATAGTATAAGGTTTTTTAGTACATAGGTTTATTGAAAGGCCAACATGGAGATTTTAGGGCTTTGTCCCTGGGTCCTTCCTTCTTCCCTCTCCATGTTCCACTCTGAAGAAGGCACAGAATGATTGTTAGAACAGGTTTGAGGTAGAATAAACATGTTAGTAAGATTTGGTAGTTATTGGTACAGAATAAAAAACAGAACACTTTGTGATTAGTTATTGGATGATAAGGTTTTAAAAACACGCTGCACACAAGAACCAGCAGCCATTGTAGCTCTGAAACTACAGTGACAAACCAGGCACAGGCTGCGCTGTGAAACTGATAAGAAAAATAATAAACAACCTGAGAAACTGAGCAAAAAGCTTTGTCTCCTTCATTTCTAAAAACCTCACATTCAGGGGTCAAAAGACCCCACAATCACAGAATGGTTTGGGTTGGAAGGGACCTTAAAACCCATCCAGTCCCACTCTGCCATGGGCAGGGACACCTCCCACTGTCCCAGGCTGCTCCCAGCCCCAGTGTCCAGCCTGGCCTTGGGCACTGCCAGGGATCCAGGGGCAGCCACAGCTTATTTTGCTTTCCAGAAGATTTGGCAGTTTTGCCACCATGCACAGCCTGGATTTTCCTGGGACGAGCAGGCAGCCTGTGAGTTTTCTGTCCCCAAATCACAGCCCAAACCTCCTCCCATCCTGTGACTACCACAAAGGACAGAGCCCAAAGTCACAGACTAAACCAACCCCATCATTATTTTGTGGACATTTAACAGCTATTTCACAGGACTGAGGTCTAGAAATCTTCTGAGGGCTGTGCCACAGTCACTAAGCCAAGACTTAGAGCTGACATTTCCCTTTCCATTCCTTAGGCATTGCAGAGCCCTTGTTTGTGCCTTACTGTTATTGCTACAAGCCCTGATAAACCATTTTAAACAGCAGAATTAGCCACAAAATGGTATCTTTTTCTATTTAAATATTTTTTTCCTGAGCCCTCTTACATTCAACGGCATAAAAGTCAATGCAGCACAAGGCAGGAACACGAGGTTGGCAGCAGGTGGGAGAAACAGACCCTGGAAACTAGATTTAGATCAGTTTATATTTTTGCTTATAACAAAAACCTGATAAAAATGATTTCACATCAGACTGTGAAGTGAAAACTAATATTTTTTTAATATTTTGAAACTTATTGTAGAAGGATTTAAGTTGAAACAGAAAACTCTGTATTTGCAGAGCACTGGAGAAAAAAAAAAAGTCAGTCTGTTTGCTCCAGGTATTGCTTGAGGACAAGGACAGAAACATGCCAGTTTCAGGGCAGGAACAGCACAGATTCTCTTATTTCAAGGTCATTCAAGTGCACAATCACAGTTTTGTTCATCAGAATGGGAATGCAATCAATACTGCACATGAAAAAGTTTCCCTGCTGCACGGAATGGATTTAAAGCCTGTCCTCGATTTGGGCAGCTCGTCCCGATGGTCACTTCGACTGCTGGACAAAGCAATTCCTCCTCCTTCAGCTTTGGTTACGTGTGCTGTGTAATCAACACTGGCAGAGGTGCCAAGGGGCACATTCTGGGGGTTTAAATGCTAGAAGCAAAAAAGAATCTTTAAAGAATAAATCTGCAAATGTGCCAGAGCATTAGAAATTACAATGGCTTGTCACTTGAAATGTGGAAATCAATAATTATTCAATAACAGCTCCATGCTCATGGGAATGCAAGCCCTGACCTGAATGCTGTATCTCACAATTTCCTATAAGGGACAGAAAGAGGATCTGAGCTGTGTGCTCTCAGCGTGCACTGAGGAGTTAGGGGACCTAAAGAATCAGAATGAACTGCTGCACATAAATGTTTAGGACAAGGAAGCAAAAGAACACCCAGTTTTGGATAAAGTACAGCTCACACATTTTAAAAAAAACTTTAAAGCTACGAGGCTGCCACAAGAGTAAAGGAGCTTTTTGAAGCTGGTAAAGCAAAAACTTACTTTACCAGTATAAATCTCCTTTCCACCAGTTCTGTTCCAGTTCAGCCTGGAGAATCAATGTGTGATTCACAGCTGCCTGGCGCCCCTTATGCACCTGGGTAATTTAATTTGCTAAAATGATGTGACGACGCCATTAAACCAGAAATAAGATTCATTATGTATGAGCATTTAGGCTCATGACTCCCCCTCTTCCTAAAATCAATGCACAAATTCATCCACATCCTTCTGTCAAATAATGTTCCACTCAAACTCAGAATTCAATTTAAAAATATCTTTTAAATCTGTATTTTCTTATTTTTTTTCTTTGTTAATCAATCATTTACACCCCAGTGCTATGAGTTTATTATCCCATTATTTCATCTCCACTGATTAACAAAGAAAAGTTCCAATTTGGCTGCAAAGAATAATTGTTGGCATTTATTATGCAAAACTTTAAATTAAAAGTTTTGATTTTATTTGTATTAAAATTAAGGCTATCATGAGTTAACATATCAAATTCCACATAATACCAGTTTAACACTTTAATCCTGAAGTGGCTAAAATACAGATACATGCAGCAGTAGGCAAAGAGGTTTATTTTACCTTACTATTGGAAAGGCCTACTGCCTTCTGGAAAAGTGTAAACAGAACTGCATTTAGTAAAATAACTTTTTAAAAATCTTGTTGAGCAAACAGCACCATACTATGACACACATATGACAAAAGAAACCTTCTTTCTATTACCTTTTTTTACCTTTTAATTACTTATTGTAATTTTTTTTTTTTAATGTAAAGGCAGAAATAAATAAAACAAATGCATGGATTTTTATGGTACTTGGCACAAGAAATGAAAGGAATAAAAGACTTCCTTTGAGGGCAACAAATACAGGGTTAAGGCCATTTTATTTCTCTTTTCCTATGTCTCTCCTCCCATTGCAAAGTGGACTACACTCCTAGGCAATTAAAGGCAATTAACCAGAGAATTTCAGAAGTTGGCAGAAAAAGAAAAAAAAAATCTGAATTCTTAAAAGTAACAAGTGAAAGTATTGAAGACAAAATGTATCAGAGAAAAACTCCCAAGCATTTATTCAAACTTTGGCTGCTTGACTTTCCTCCTCTAACCTGCTTCCTTTTGTCTGTAAATCTGGGGATCACTGCACATCTAAATGAGGATTTCTATTTTCTTACTGAGACTTTTTGTCAGGCCAAAAACACCTTTTATGTTTAACCCACTTTTTCATAGGTAAACAGCATTAATTGGGGGGGAAATGGAGATTCTAGAGTATCAATGGGATTTTTAAGAGCTCTGTCTTTAGATTTAAGAGGATAAATGGTATTTCTAATGAGCCAATACCTTGACTAAGGAGCACTGTGAGGCAGAAAGGGAACAGAAGCAGAGATGCTGAAAGCCTACAGGGAACTGAGAAGTTACCTGGAACTTCTGTGGACCAAAAATTGTTTCCCTGAGGAAGGAAGACATGCAAAGCTATTTAATTTTTAATCTTATTTTTAATATTTAAAATCAAGCTGTCTCAGCTCCTTCTAACAAGAAGAGGCCTAATACAACCTAAGTACAATATTAGCTTAAGACAACAAACTTTGCCAATAAATGCTTGGCTCATTACTAGTCTATATTTAGTCTCTTTACATACAAAAAATCAAGTATGAAGATGACCTTTCCAAGTCAATTTAATTGCAGAGACACACACAGAATTACAGCCAGGGTTTTATAAATTACTGTGTGTAATTTAATTGATAAAGAGTAGCATCTATTGCTTAAAAAAAAAAAAAATACACCAATGTAGCGAATGAAATGTATTAACACATATAAAACTCCAACAATTCTGCAGTAAAATGAACTCAGACTAGGAGGCTACACAGCTGGGAGGGACTTTGCCAATGGTAAAGACACAAAAGAACTTTTATCTCCCTTTTCCATCACTAACAGGTCAGCGTTGCTATAAAAGCCCAGCCACCCAAGGGGAATGAGCTAAAAAGGAGCTGAGATCACGCTTTTAGCTCTACCCGTTCTCTGAGACCAGGGGAAAGTCTACAAAGTTGTTTTCCAAACCATTTCTCGGAATATTACTCTATCACATGCTCCCAGTCTTTTCACAGCTGAAGATAAAGAGAGCTGGGATGTGTGGAGAGAGACAGGCACCAGTTTGTGCGATTCCACCCATTCCAGACAACACGAGGAGTTCAGCTCCCATTCAAAGTACAACACATTCAAAGCACAAGTATTGGTGATGCCTCAGGTTTGAACTTTTCTCTGTTCCCAGCCCTGCAGTGCCCAGTGTAACTCTGCAGCTCCCTGGAGCTCGTTCAGTGCTGTTCTCTCATGCTCACACTGACATAACAAAGCCTCTCCAGCTCGCTCTCCAAGGACACCCAGACCCTCCTGGGCCCAACAACTGCAAACCTTCATCTTGGGGAGAGAAAGGGGGGCAAGCTTGGGCAAATTCCATCCTTGCCTGGCTTCTGCTTGGGCAATTGATGCTGATATCAAAGTGGGAAGAACTCAGGAGCTGTCATTGTCCATGTTGGGATGCACTGAGGCAGGAGCCTCTGGAGCCCAGAGTGTGACCTCTGAAGGCCTTTCCAATCAATCCCTCCTTTATTCCTTTATTCCTGCCTGCTCTCTGTTTCTAGGTAGTCATTTAAGGCATCACTAGAAGAAGTGCAAAACTTTAAAAATTGGTTAATTAAGAGCAATTAAGAAATTCTAGGAAGCAGCTGCCCCATCCCTGGAAGGGTTCAAGGCCAGGCTGGATGTGGTCCTGAGTAACCTGGGAGAGTGAATGGCATCCTTGCTCATGGATGATCCTTAAGGTCCCTTCCAACCCAACCCAGTCTATGTTTCTGTGGTTCTGTGATTTGGACAGCCATAAAAGAAATAAATCTAATAACACATATACCAAAAGAAGTAACACAATTGCAGCAATTACTATTCAGTGGTAGTTTTTCTAAATTTCAATAAAGGTTCACTTTCTTCTTTGACTGTCAGCTAGGAAATATATTGAAATTTTCTCAGCATTGATTTGCTGCTTGAACTGTTGAAAATATAAATATTTGTTTTAGAGATGATGCATATTAATAGTTCTTTAACTTAAACCAACAAACACTGGAATTGTGGCCTTCCAGCACCCGAAGGGAGCCTACAAGGAAGATGGAGAGAGGTCATCTACAAGGACACAGAGTGAGAGGACAAGGGGGAACAGCTTCAAACTGAGAGTAGATTTTGATGAAATTTCAGGGAGAAATTCTTGCTGTGAAGGTGGGCAGGCCCTGGCACATGTTTCCAGAGAAGCTGTGGCTGTTCCTGTATCCCTGGCAGTGCCCAAGGCCAGGTTGGACATTGGGGCTTGGAGCAGCCTGGGACAGTGGAAGTTGTCCCTGCCCATGGCAGAGGGTGGCACTGGGTGACCTTAAAGTTCACTTCCAACCATTTTATGATTCTTTGACTCACAGCTCAGTTTTGATTTAAAACAATGCCATAAATAATTATCATGGTGGACAATGAGGGTCACATCTTTTCCTGGCAGTGTGACTAAAACTGTGACAGAAAAATCTTGTGTTGCAGTGTAAAGGCACCTCAGAACTGACACAGCGGCTTTAGACTCGCACGTTAAAATCTCTATACATCTGGAAAAAGTTTTTTGCAGGGCCAGCATCAAATAAAAACACAGGAAAAAGAGCAGAAATCTCTGTTTTCACCACGTGAGTTGGGAATGGAGCCTGTGATTTAAGGATGTCACTCTTGCTTGACGCTTTCACAGGTGCTGGAAGTACTCGTGGCTCCCCTAAAAACAGCGCCACAGTAACACCATAAACTCAGCTTTGCCATTTTAATATTCTTTTAGCCTCCACGCAGAGCGTATTTGCTGCCATACAGAAATCCTGACACGTTCCTGCTTTGCACACTGCCACGTTTGCAGGAGCAGCCAGCAGGTATAAACAGGGTCAGCCTGTGCTCACAGATCTGTCACACATTGCAGCACAAAGCTGGCAAACATTTTCCTTCAGACCTTTCTCAGGTGCTGGAACACATGGCAGGCTCTGGTGTTTAAAGCTCCCTGCAGGATTTTGCCTACCCCGAGGGTGAATTTAGTCTGTTGGACACACCAAATACATAAGGAAATCATCACCTGGATGAAGAGGAAGTCATGGCACAGCCACTGAAAAATAACAGTTTTGAGAATCTGCCTCGTTAATTCCAATTCAGTTTGCAAATTATGTATCTGTCTAATTAATTCTGATTTACCCTGCCAACATGCACCAGGTTTGTGCCTTCTGTCTTTGGTGGCTAAACATGGAAATTGCCATCCCTCGCTTGCCTATAGATACTCCAGACAAGAAAAAAAAAATACTTCCAGTGACAGAGTTGAGATATGGAAACCAAAACATTTCATACACATTGATTTTGTTGACATTTAAATATATTCCTATTTGAAATTTGTATTCCTCTTCTACTTTTTTGAGATAGTTTTCCCAAATGTTTCCTTAGAAATTTATGAGCAAAAATTTTAGTCAATGATTTCAAAATGGAAATGAGAAATGGCTTATAGTAGATTTATAGACTGAAAGCATTTTAATACTTTTTGAAATAAAACATTTTATTTTACATTTACAATTGCTAGAATGGTAATATGTTATTTTCTTGTAATAAAGTCTAAATCTCTGTATAAATTATCATTGTCATTATAAAAAGAGGAAAATTATTTTTGTCTCGCTCAGCTTTGGAGTCAAACCTCTTGTTGCACTGCTGTCAGCAATAAATAGTCACTGGCTCAGGCTAAACATATGGTGAATTCAGTACAACAGAAAAAAGGCAGAATTGTGAAAGTAAGTGATTATTCCAACAACAGGGAAAAAGTGCTATTCTTCTGATTCTTTGTGATCAAAGTAACACCTTTTCATTTCTTCCCATTTAATTAAAACCTTCATAGTAACTGTTTATTTTGAAATCCAAAGGAATTCCAAAAAATTCAGAACACAAACAAGGAAATAAATCTTTTATTTGCTCTCTCCATTTGTGTTATTCTTGTACCATTTACCATCAGAAATGGAAAAAACAGTGGCACTGGTCCAGTCTGGGGTTTTTTGAGGACTAGAATAAGACAATTCACATGGGATTTGATGGCATTCTTCATTTGCCACTGAAATGTTGTTGTGAACTATCACATTTCCATTTTTCTTTCTTTTATTTAAGGTAAGTAATAGCAGACATTGCTGAAATCCTATGAAATCAAACCTAGTCTACTGTACCACAAATAAAAATGGCAGTCTTTAAAAAATCATATTTTAGAAGAAACAGAATGGAATAAGTTTTTAGTCACTGATTTTAACATTTTTCTCAAATGAATATTGATAAAATTTTGGCAGCATAGCTTTTAAGCCTCTTTGTAAGCTTTACACTGTTTTATTTCACTTTACTAACAAATCCTTTTTAAGTGAACAGTCAAAAAACCCAGCAGCCAACACTAATCATTACCAAAGCGTGAAAGTGAATCCTTATAGTTTCAAGTATTTCTAGTCAGGACTTCTGACAAAACAATGATTTTCTCTGCTGAAAGAAGATGATAATACAGTCATGTGTGTGAAATCTCCCAACAGCCAGGACAAATGCAAGCTAGCAACAGCAGAGAAATGGCCCCAAAGGTCTGAATGTCTAAGTTCTCCCACAAAAAAAAAAAAAAAAAAAAAANACAAAACACACACACATAAAAAAACAAACAAAAAAAACCAAATAAACAAAAAAAACCCCAAACAAACAAAAAAAACCAACTAAGCTGAAGACTGTACCATTAGAAATAACATGTGAGAAAGTGACTTTTCCACTCCTGAGGAACATGTATTCATATTCAGAGCTCTAAACATGGAAGATGTCCATTGATATTTATACANTAATTTTGCAAAGCCTATAATTGTGTGTATTTTGGTGTGTGTGAGATGGGTGCATGCATTTTCAGGACATTCCACCTGGACCAAGTGCTGCACCCAAGGATCCTGAAATAAATACTGAGGTAAAAACCCCTTTTCCCCCTAAACCAAATTTTGGGTTTAACTTTAAGACCAGGGAAAGGCAGGACTCCAAAAGACCTCCTGTAGGTGCAGCAGAACAGAGATTAGCTGCTGCCCAGAAGATGAGATCTGTGTTTTCTGCCTCTCAAGCTGCACTTTGTGGCTGACTTGCAGAGCCAAAGGAGAGATCAGGATGTGGAGAAGGTACAAAGCAAGGCAGGGTGACAGCAGGAACTGGGGCATCTGCTGCCAGCTGGGAAGCTGCTCCCTGCTACAGGAACCAGGAGGTATTTCCCTGAGGTGTTTCCCTGGGTTCAGAGCAGCTGAGGAATTTGCCACATGGAAAAAACTCATTACTGGGTTTGAAGAGAAAACAACACTTAATCTGATTCAACTCTGCACAGAAAAAGCCAAATTATAACTCCATTTAAAATTAAGATGGATATTTGTAAAATATATTCTTTTTTCTCTTTTTGTGAACTCTTTAACAGCTCTTTCTTCTGTATTATTTATCGGTAGGTTTTGTGAGATACAAGAAAGTAAATTGCCCAAAATCACAAACAGTAAGGGCTGGGATGAAGAGAGTTTTCAATCTTTCACTATTCTTCTCCATTTAACATGTTTCCTCTTACTAGGGATGACATTTAAACATATTGAAACCTATCTTAAAATAAACCAAGACACAAGTAATAGAGAGTAAATCAGAGACTAAAAACCTTGGGATGCTTCCAAATGCTTGTTCTCAATCAAACAGAACAGAGCTTGAAACAAGAGCTGGTCAGCATTATTCTGACAAATTGTTTTAGTGAAAAATGCTGTCTCAATGAAAAGGCAAAACTGCCCTTGCAACATCTTCATTCTTCAAATGCCCACTATTATTAAAAGGCTTCATTTCCAAGGAAAACTTTCTCTAATTCAAAACAAGCAGATTTTATCCCAGACAACAAATACCAGTGGCATGACAAAGGTATTTTGGGCAAGGCTGTGGGTGCAGGAGTTTACCTTTCCCTGCAACACAAGCTAGGAATTCCCCCAGTCACTGAAAACATCATTGATTTTTCTTTTTTTTTTTTTTTAATTTAAAAAATAAAAATGCTGTATTTAAGGGGGAAAAAGTGACATGTAAATATACCAGTAAGACAACTGTAAGAACAAAAAATCAGTTGGGACACTGGGACACTTCTAGTGACATCCCTACTGAAATTTACTGCAAGGATCTCTCACCTTCCATGGCCTGACAGCCTCGTTCAATGCAAAATTACTGCACTGGGCATTGCAGTTAAACACAAAATAAAAAAATAAAAGCAATTTGGCCAAATGAATGTGTCCTCTTATTGCAAATAATAGTGGCAAGCACAGCAGCCCATATGATCTCTACAGAAGGTGAGCAATGACTGTAAAATTGTAATATTGGTGTCAAAATCCAGGACACGATTTTAAGAGCTGAAGCACCCACAACATCCAAGTCATTTGTATGCCAGCAAATTATACTCCTCTACTCCCATAAAACACTTCACACTCTCAAGATTCAAACTCCAAATTCAGAGCAGAGTCCTGCACTTTCAATTATTGCTGCAATTGTATTAAGAGGAAGAAAATGACCAAAACCAGCACATTCCATTTCATCTGAGAGCCTGGGGTCACAGTTCAAAAAGTAAAATTATTCAGAATGGCTTTCCAACTCTGTGTTTTACTTCACTGTTTTAATTTGAAAACTTCACAGTGTAATTCTGTGGCAGGAATCCACTGATCAGTGTTGCCCTGGAAAATTGTAGAGGCTACAAACGTTTAGCAAAGTGATATTTGAGGGAATTTAGTCACCAGCTCTTTTCTTGCAGAGAGCTGCATGCTGGTCTCCTGAAAGAGCTTCTTGAGGTTAAGATTTTTGTCACAATTTCCATTTTTCCTTAAACCTCATAGGAAAAATTCAGATATCTGAATATTCTTACCTAAGTTTATGTTAGAATTATTTCCTTGGAAAAATTACTTTTGATCATATTAAATTCTAGACGAAGCCTCTCTGTGCTGCTGCAGTTATTTAAAAAAGAACAACCCCACAACACTGGTAAAATCCAAGAGCAGTGACTTTTATTTCATTATGATCTGAAATCCATTCTTATAGAAGATATCTATAAAATTCAATTTGCAGACAGTAATTTCTAATTTGAAAGCAGCCTAAAAAATTTTACAACAAGTAAAGAATTTTCTATTAGATTGTCTGGGTTTTTAAAGTTTTATAGATTCCTATTCAAACCCTAAAGAAGACTGTTAGAGACATGTTAAATGGCTTTTACATAAAAAGCAAGATTGTAAAAACTCAATTTCGGTGTGGTTCTGATTCTTCAAAGGCTTTGTCTTGCACATCACTTGAACTTGGCCTACGCCTTCCCAACACAAAATCTGATCCCATGGGAGAAAAATAAGAAAAATGTAAGGAAAGAAGCCACTTTGCAGCATGAATTTATTTATTTATTTATTTTATTTATTTATTTCTGGCTGCAGTGATGCCGATCGGGGTCAGCTGGGGTAAGTGCTGGCAGAGTGACACAGGGAGCTGAGCTGCTCTTATAATGGAAAAGAATTTGTCACTACAAAAACTGCAGTGGATGGAACCAAGCTCATACCTGACACGACTTGTGCTGCTGCAGCAGCTGAAATGGGAGGAAATGGCTGTGGCACATTTGCAACACAAAAAGCACAACTTTCACGGGAACAAAACATTGCTGAGGACATTTTTCCAGGCAGTAATTTAGTGTTCTCTCGGTGCAGTTGTGGTACTGACAATCAGTTTGTAAAATACCATCACGTTTGGGGAATAAACACGTTTTCCACACAGAGCAGAAGGAACCCAAACAAATAGAGTGCAACTTCCAGAAAATCTGCACTTGGGTCATGTCAGGGACATGTCCCTGTTATTGTGAATTTTCTCTTTGGCTGGAGCAGCATTAATCCCTGCTAAGGCACTAAAGATTATCAGACAATGCTGCTGACCACTGCTATTGCTTCTGATGTGCAAGGGTCTACTTGGAAAATATTTAATCAGTGTAAGTTCTTTTTCTGCAGCCTAATTCTATTGGCAAAATGAGAAGGTTGCAGTGTATCTGTTCTAATCCCAGTCATTTTGACAAACATCTGTCCTGCATGATTTTGGTAGAGTAACAGCTGGCCACATACAGTTACAGCCCACTAGAAATTAAAACATTCCTCACCAAAATATGTGTTTGGGTTCTGTAAAATCCACTGAAGGATGACTATTCCTGAAGTGAATCATAGTATTAATTCCACAAAGAGACAGATGAATGAACTTCTATTTAAAAAATAAAAGAAAAAACCCTCAAAGAGCAGAGTAATCATCCCCCATCCTCCCAAACTCGGTGCCAGTTTTGCACAACTGGAGGGAATATCCACATTTCCTGCTTTTCAGGTAAAAGAACAGCCCATTGGCACGAAGTCTAATGAATTAAATAAAAAAATGCAAATTTCTTTTATTTTAAGACAACATTTGTGTCAGAATGAGACACATCCTTTGTGCAAGAGCACCAATGTGCACCAGCTGAGGAATGGCACAGTTAAAGTCTGACATGGATGTGTGCATGCAGTATCTGCAGGTGGGGAGATGTTTCTGTTAGGGTCACAGAGTCACTTCAGAATGTTGAATCCCTAAGTGTTGAAAAAAAAATATTGTCAAACCTAAAATATTGTTGAGCCTAAGAAGTAACCCAATCAAACTGTTTTCTGTATTGTAGGAAATAACAACTGGACAACATACCCTGCAAAAACAGCTGTAGGTCAATTAATGGGTCTGCTGTCCTTCAACTTACACTGGCAACCAATTAAAAAAAAAAAAAAGTCTAGTTAATTGTATGTAGGAGATAAATTTTTAATATTTTTGCTCAAGTAATTTCCCATTAGAGGTCTGAGTCCATATTAACATATTTTTTTCCTTTTATTTTCAGTTTTATTCTTTTCCCCCTTACCTACAACACAGTTCCAGAACAGCTCAGGCCCTTTCTCCATGATCTGAACCTCAGCCAGTCATCTATAGTTCAGAGGCTACTTCCCCTACTCCACTGAGATGCTGCAGAACATGAGGTGAAGTTTGCAAAAGCCCTGGGATGGGAAATCTGTGTGCTTGGCACTCCTTCAAGAAACAAAGACCAAAAGGCAGTCAGTCTGTGCTACTTCAAATTACCATAAATTACACATTTAATAATAAGTTATCATGTAGCAACACATTCATTTCTGTTAAGAAGCAAATCTTTTCTGAAGGCAGCAGAATTACCTTGAGGTGCATCCAGCTGTTTCACTGGGGAATAACAGATCTCTCCCTCGCTGCTACAAGGGCATTTGTCACATAATTACCGTGTTATTCTCAGATAACTGGCACACACAAGCAGCACACAACCCAATAGGTGTTCATTTGGTTTTGCCTGCTTTTCCCAATAGCAAGAAAAATACATCACAAACTGTCTAAATGCTCTGGCAGGGAGCAGTGGCAGGACAGGTGTCTTAGAAGAGGGCTAGAAATGACAGGAGCTCTTTAAAAGAGAAAGAAGAAAGCTCAGTTTTTAATTGTTTTATGTAGCAAGCTGTTAAGTTTCTACAGGTACAGCAGGATATAAAGAAACCCTTCAATTTTTAAGCTACTGTAGTGATGGCTACATATCTACAGAAAACAATCTGACATTTTGTTTGAAATTAATGCTAATTGGCAAATATGAAGAGAATAAATAAAAGAAAAATAATAAGAACAAAAATCTGCCAAACTTTGGGCTAAGAGCTCATATATTGCAAAAATTAAGAGTATCCACAAAGCCATGGCTGCCACCATACATCTGCTCAGCTTAAAACCTGGAATTAGTCAGCAATTTCAAGCTAACATGTCCTTCTCCAGTATCCCCACCACAACTGGCTCTAATTAACCTTGCAAAGAACTGGAATGTATTAATTCAAGTGGAGTGCCATGCTTAAACAACTCTGCTGCTTCTCTGTGAGTGCAGTCACAGCCTTAATTGCCTCTATAAGCCCTAATTGGGTGTTCAGACTGAGTATTCCAGGGAGAAACACCAACTTCCCCTTCCATTCAGGAGCGCTATTTTCAGCAACACTTTGAAGCAGAGTAGTCCATATATTTGTTCTACTCATGAAGAAGATGCTTTGCTAATATTGGAAAGCTTTTTTTTTCCTCTATTAATACTATCTATGTTTAGAAGCAGGATATCCAACTCACAGGTGTCTTGTGTCTTCCAAATGACTAAATGGCCATTGGGCAGTGGTATCTCTTTATAAGGAGTGGATTAATTTGGGAAGGAAGGAGGTGAGGAGGATACACTTCCTAATATACATGTTTGGGTTTTTTTTTGTAGCAGGAAGCAAATGAAAAGCAAAAATCCCATTACCAGCAGTGAATCACTCCATCTTTCCTTCTGAAGGCACAAGTTCTGGTGAAGCTGCAACATCTTCCACTCTGATCAATTTTTTCATCTTCCAAGAACTACCAGAGAGAGCAGGAGCAGATCTCCAGACTCATCTCCACACTCTGAACAGGCAACACAGTCCCTGTTTCTGCTGCCTTGGGCTGGGCATGGCCCTTTCCAGCCAGCCCTGCTCAGGGCACAGCTATGTCCAGGGGAAAGGAGATGCAGATTTTGTCTTTCCTTCTCAGATTCCATTTTTAATGGGCAATCAATTGCATCATTTTCGGCAGGCTGAGTCTGCTTTGCCCACAACAGCCATTATTCCCACTTTGCTGATTTCCATCTTTCCCCCTTTCTGTCCATTTTTCCTTCCAATTTTTTGCATAGACAACCTCCCTCCAACTACCCCCTTCTTTTTTTTTTTCCTAATTTTACACTTCTCCTCCGATCCTTTTGTTCAGTCCATTTCACTCACACCTCCTAAACCAAACTTTGACAAGAATAAAAACCTAAAATCAAAATCATTGACCTGAACTAACTCAGCAGTTAGCCTTGCTTCGAGCACAGTGTTAAACCAGTTAACCTCCAGAGATATCTTCTCAAGTATCCTCTAAGATATACAAATATGCATAATTAAGAATGTACAGAATTCTTGTTTTACTAGAACGTGTACTCCACCTCAAGCTGCAGAATAAATGTAGGTTCACATCAGGAATTTCTCCTAGCCCAGAGAATGACCTTGAAGTGTTAACCTCAGTCTCTGTTGCCCACTCCCAAGCAATCTGCTCTTATTCAGGAGGATTATCAAAAGCAGTAATGGCCTTTGCTCCTGCATGGATTTACTATATTTGCAAGTATAACTCGTGCAGCATTGAGACAGACAGAGTAAACAAGGCTATAACAAAGGAGCAATACCAATGAGTCCTGGTTATCAATGTCAAGCTTCAAAAGAGAAATTTCACTGGTGGAAAGATGAAAATCTGAACAACTGGGACTAAACAGTTTCTCATTAGACCAGGAAAAAGTTCCAAGATGTGAAAACTTCTTTATAATGGATGTGCTCCTTGCTGTTTCTTTTCATGTGGGAAGTTTCTTAAGAGAGCGGAAAACTAATGGTTTGCTAACAAAAATAAGCACTGTGGCAGGATTGAGATTTCACTGAGATTTACAGAAAAGCTGGAGAGAAAAAATATTGTGCCTTGAGGACAGAGTGTGACGATGAGAGTCTGTCCCAGTGATAAAGGCTCCAGTGCTGCTGTCAGCTGATGCCTTGCTCCAAGTGGCTTTGGAGTCAAATTCAGACAGCACCAAAAAGATTAATTCTAACACACACAGCTCATTACCTTTCACAGAAAAAACACCATCGGCGGAGTTTAATAACTTGATTCTAACTGTTTAATTGTGATGCCTGCAATAATAATTATTGATTATGTCCAAAAAATTACATTTTGTCTAAGACGGCTGCGGAACACAGGCAGTAGCCGAGTGCCAGCTGATACTTTGCCAATTTGATTTATTAAGATTATGTATACACAAGTGGCAGCAAATGTGCTGGCTGCCTTCCTGCTCTGCCTATTCTGTCCTAGTCCCTCCCCTTCAATGCTAATCAGAGAGCAAAGCATAACGAGGAGATAATTACACATCGCCGCTGTTTGTGCCAAGAGAATTTATGTAAATATTTTTAATACATTCCCTTATTTTGCTCTTGCTACAGGTTGCATTTTAAGGCAGAAGTTTGGGCAGACACCACTTTGTGCTTTGCTATTCGATGATTTCCAGGCCATGTTTAAAATTATACCAAAAATGTGCAATAATTTATCCTTCAGCTGCATAAACCATATAGGAAAATTTCCTCTGTAGGCAGCAAAGTAGCAAAGGTGCTCTAGCTAAAGGAATCTTTCATACTGAGTGTCTGAAATTGAATTAGGATATTAACTTTTTTCAGGGAAAAACCTGCTCAGTTATTTTGTTATTTAAGCCAATGAATTTGTGATTTTTGTTATTTTTGTTATTTAAATGTCCATCTGAAAATTGTTTTTTATTTCATTTTTCAGTCATAAAAGCTCAAAAAATTTGAAAAAAATGCCAAATCCTCTCAAAGTTAGTGCTCTGAGAAACTGTCAGAAAATTAGCATGTAACATTGAATATATGGATAAATATGACAATGAGCTTAGCTGGTATAATGTTCATTTGGAAAAGAAGCAATTAAAAAAAAGCATAAACAAGATGCTAAAGTCTCAGGCTATTACTAGAGAAATTTGTTTCCTTTCTTCCTCATTTAAATGTTAAAAATAATTTAGGAAGAAAATTAGATTCCGACTTCTAGCTTTTAAAATTATGATGAAATGAAGTAACTGAAAAAATAACTCTCAGAATAATTCATTTTAATTTGTGTCTACCATGAACAACAAAGTGCCTTGGAAGCAGACCTTTGTATGAAGTCATTAGACTGTTGCTATTTCGATGGGCAATGTCTTTAATGAACCAATGGCAACTTGCTGATAACAATTAGATGAGATGAAATTAAACCATTCTCACTCCTTAAAAGAGCAGTGGTGCTCCTGATAACAGAGACTTCATCATTGTGTTACCTAATCTCTGCCTGTCTGGAATTTATTTCACTGCAGGTTGAAATTAAGTATTAAATGCCCATCAATAACAGTGTGCAAATAAAAATCGTGAAAGCAAACTGATTTAACGTCAAACTAATGAGACTGGAGGCTCTGCTTAAGGAATTACATTTTAGCCTTTCTCAAATAAAGTGCTTAGAGGGGAGAGGGCTTCCCGGAATTTAGTGGAGTAGGAGATTTCAGTGGTTAATGAGAGGATCAAGACTAAATGTCAAACTAAATAATGTCATAAACTCTTCATTTCTGATGCTTGCCAATCCAGGCACCGCTTTCTGATACCCTGATATAACACATTCATTGGGCACATCTGAGCTTCCAGATAAACAGGGAAACCTCATTTACCAATTAATTTACCAATTTATTGGCTCAGCCACCAATCTGAAAGGAGCTCAGGGCAGTAGCTAACAGCAGAACAACCACACAGTGTTCTGAGGAAAGCCACATTCCTACATCCTCAGTTGACAGCAGCTCCTTATGGAAAATATAAGGAATATTTTCAAAAGAGCAAGACAATTTCTCAATATGTTCAGCTTTTTGTTAACTTGGGAAAATCTGTAATTTTTGGAGGCCTGACAGTCCTTGATGTGAACATTTATGCAGGGACCAAAAAGTGCCCTCCAAAAGTTTTCATGAGTCTTTGGATCAAATGCAGAGAAACTCTAGAGGGAAGCATTAGAAGTGAGGCCACAGCATGAGCAATATTTTTTGGATGAAGTGAAGAACTGACTCCTGTGTAGAAGACCAACACCAGAGCTCTCCATCAGTGAAATCCCAACAGGAATTCCAGCAGTTAAGTGGTGCTCAGCTCTCAGGCCGTGGTTCATTCCCCAGTAATGAGTGACTTCACATGGCCAACACCACAACTGCAAAAATGGGCAAACATTTTGACAAAAACAACTTTACTTTTACCACTGAATTCCTGAGGCTACAATTCTATTTCTCAATGATTTCTAAGGCTTTCTCATTTATGCTGTAGATTTCTTCTAACCAAAGGTTCCCCACAGGATATTTTTAAGGATTAACCCAGGATAGGCTGGCCTTTAGAAATAAACATTTTCAAGATGATCAGTATAGGACGATGAAGAAAAAAGGAAGGAAAACTGGAACTTTCAGATTGCCTTTAAAAACGTGCAGGAAATCTGCAAAGATAAAGAAAAAAAAGGAGATATTACAAAATGCTGGGGTTTGCCCTCTCATGTTTCAGCAAGGGATTCTAAATACCATCATGGGAGCAATCAATTTGCAGCAGCATCTGTGGACAGCCTTAAGGGCTCAAACAGCTTAATTGGAGAAATGTTTTAGAAGTTAAAAGGCCAGAATCATGTCAAGTACAAGAAGCAAAAACTCACAGATGCTTCTAAATGTATTCATTATAGGGTGTTACAAAGGACAGCATCCACATAAGAAAGAATGTTCAAAAAGGATAATTAAAATCTAGTTTTATTGATGAATTCTAATCAAATATCAAAATATTAGTATTCAGATTCAAATTATACTTAATCTATTCTAAAAAGTTGTATCAGCAATTTTCAAGAATTATCTTTAATAGTAATTTAATGCATGGAAGCAAAGTTTTAAGGTACTTAGAAACATAATAGTCACTTAATTAAAGCCAGGATTGAAATTTAACAGTTCACTTAAACTACTCTTCCCCTAATTTAGATTTTTTCTTTATGTTGCATTTAGTGTTCGTGCAGGGAGGTCTAACTTTCACAGAAGTTGAAGCCTCTGGCTTTTCAGAACTAGAATGGGCATTTATCCTTTGGCTTAATTGCACTTTAAAGGGCCTTTAAGAGTACCTGTTTGCCAAGTAACTCAGACCTTCAGGATGAAAACAGCACAAGAGGAAAATAAAGTCCAGCTAAGAAGCAGCAATTCCACTCTTCACAATCTCCTGCCTTCATTAAATGTGTGTTTTACCTTTCCATCACCATCCCTCAGTGCTGCTGCTGAGGAAGGACAAAAATGTTCATTACCAGCCCATCACTCCCAAGTAGAAGAGATTCTTCAGTTACTGCTCTCTCCAGTGAACTGTGATCTGAAGTGTGGATAAATTAATAATTCAAAGAAAATGTTACTGTGCTGGAACTCCTGTAAGCACAGCAGAGGTAAAGGAGGTCATTAAATTCTTGGGGTTTGGATCCCTTCTTATACCTGAGCTCAAATATCTTCAATTTACTGTTCCAGATTTACAAGGGAGGTATGTGATTAAAAAAAAGAAAAAAAAAGAAATAAACCAACCCAAAACAAACAAACCAACCAACCAGTCAAACAAACAAACAAAAAAATCCTTGTATTTAATTTGGTAATATAAATTTACAGCATCATAGAAAAAAAACCAGCTGAGCAACCATGACCTAAGTCAGCATATCTGCATCAATATCAGTAATATACTTTCTGAGTATTTATCACACAGAAGATGTTCTAAAGATGATTAGGTTTGTACAGTAATTTTAGGTAGCTTGATTGAAAACATTGTCAAGAAGCTCAGTTCAAAGTGATGCAAACAGAGATATCCTCAAGGGTCTATTTCCAGAGTCTCAATCCAGTGCCAAGCACTCTGGTATTACACAGGATTATTTTTTCAGTAATTACTCAAATATTGGCTTCTGTGCTCTGCTTCTGGGTGTTGAGTCACCCTTGAGGCACTTTCTGCACCACTGAGGTTCCTTCCCCAGCTCCAAACCACGGCACAGGAAATCACCCCAAATAAATCCTGGCACCTCCTTGGCTGCTCCCTAGGGAGCTAAGAACCCTTGCCATGTACTTTTGTGTAAAAATCAGTCTACAATGCTCATAAAAGCCCATCCCAAAAGAAGCAATCCTAGTTGCTGTGACAGAGAGACTGTATCTTTTAATTAGCAAGGTCAATAAATGTTTTACCTAATGAAATCTTCAATTCAGGAGCCTGTTCCTACTCAGGAAATATAAATTTAATCCAGATTTAAGTATTTGCCTAAGTTCTGTTTTCCCATCGTACCAAGCCATAGTTAAGGTTGATCACTTTTATCATATTCCAATCCATCTGTTTGCCAACTTATCTATTCCCTATAAAGGCCAGTAATCAAAAGCTTTTGTTGTTCTTTTATGTTGTACAATTAATAGCTTTGAAGCAATTTGTTATAGAAATTATGAACAGTGCTGAAGCTATGACATACAAGTCCTCCACAAGAAACTAGAGCAAAAGGACGAATTTGTGTTTTAATTGAACTAATTATTGGGAAAGGAGATTGCAGGAAGCCCAAAACATTGAACTCATTCTCCATGGAATGGCTTCTGGTAAAGAGGACTTGAAAAGAGTCCTCACCTCATGTCAGTAATTATTTTGGCAAATACAGAGCTGAATATTGGGTAAATGTCCAAGTGTTTCCTTGTTTAAAGAAAGATCTAATTAATAATTTATAAAACAAAAGTCCTGTTGTGTTGAGCTTCCAGAAGTCCCAGCCTTTGTTGGAGATGCAATCTCAGTTGTAACTGTGTGTTCTGCCTGCTGTCCTAGGGATAAATAGGTTAAACTCCAACACTGGCTTCAGCTTTATACCCACACACAGTGCAAAGCTAGAAACATGCAGGGTGGGAGAGAGCATCACCTTTCCATTCTTTTAGAACAGTTGGGGATGTTTCTTTAAATCCTTGCTAATAAATATATAGAATATGTACAAAGGACTTGAGAAATTACTGTGTACTCTGAGTTTCTCTCCTTTAAATTTCTTGTAAGTAATTATTTCAACTGAATGATAAATTATTTCAACTACAGAGCTCAAACCAAGCAGTGTTTCCATGCTGTATGGGTACACCATGTACTGTTACAATCTCCCCACGGTAAGCTCCAGTCCAAGTCTGAAAGCTGTTTGGAAATAGCCCTGAAAGTTTTTTCCCCAAAGAATGCCTTTCTTTGCCCCCACATCTCATTCCAAGGAGCCTTGAGCATCTCTAGCTTTAGGGGATTTTCTGCATTTAGCTTTCTCCTTGCTGAGAGATGCTCCAAATACACAACCTCAGAGCTCGAGATGCACTCATATTTTTTAATAAAATCAGAAAAAAAAAACAAAACAAACCACTCTGCCTTTGTGCTTAAGCAGTCACGGGTTTGCAGCCCCGGGTTTGCAATCCTGGGTTTGCAGTCCCAGTTTACAATCCCAGGTTTGCTGTCCTGGGTTTGTTGTCCCGGGTTTGCTGTCCCAGGTTACAATCCCAGTTTGCAGTCCCGGGTTTGTTGTCCCGGGTTATTTGTCCCGGGTTTGCTGTCCTGGGTTTGCAGTCCCAGTTTGCAGTCCCAGTTTACAATCCCAGGTTTGCAGTCCCAGTTTGTTGTCCCGGGTTTGCAGTCTCGGGTTAGCAGTCTCAATTTATAATCCCGGGTTTGCTGTCCCAGTTTGTTGTCCCGGTTTGCTGTCCCAGTTTACAATCCCGGGTTTGCAGGACCAGTTTACAGTCCCAGTTTGCAATCCCGGGTTTGCTGTCCCGGGTTTGTAGTCCCATTTTACAATCCCGGGTTATTTGTCCCGGGTTTGCTGTCCTGGTTTGCTGTCCCGGGTTTGCTCTCCCGGGTTTGCAGTCCTGGGTTATTTGTCCCGGGTTTGCAGTCCCACTCTGCAGTCCATTTTACAATCCCGGGTTATTTGTCCCAGTTTGCAGTCCCGGTTTGCAGTCCCGGGTTATTTGTCCCGGGTTTGCAGTCCCACTTTGCTGTCCCGGGTTTGCAGCCCCATTTTACAAGCCTGGTTTATTTGTCCCGGGTTATTTATCCCGTGTTTGCAGTCCCGGTTTGCAGCCCGTGCTGCAGGGCTCTGCGGTGCTGCAGCCTGGTTTCCCCATGGCAGAGCCTGGCTGTGCCCAGCCCCGGCACAATCCCAGCTCCTCGCTCCCAGCTCGGGGAGTTTCTCCGTGGCTCTGGGGCAGCAGCAAACCTGGGCAGCAGCACCACCAGAAATGATCGCTTTAATTTACTGCCTCCTCTCTTATTTACGTACTTTCAAATTTGTTGTATCGTTTTCATTTCCTACCTGCAATACACACAGGAGGAAGGGGGTAAAAAAAAAGTCATATCAAAATAACCTTTCGGGTACTTTGTAGGTAGATAGGATATTTCGAGATGGAAGTCCATTATTTTTCCATTTAGGCATTACAACATCCTGTGGCTTACTCCCATTTTCCCTGCCTAATTTGCCATCTCTTAGATGCCAAGAATGTGTAGAAATCTCTGAGGGGCGTTCCTCTCATCAGCAGAAAAGGAACATTGGAATAATGACTTTCAGGCATTGGTGGCAAGCATTGTATTCTCAGAAGCATAAAAGTCAGAAATGGAAAAACTCCTAATAGGTCACCTAATCTATCTTTCTGCACAAACTGGGTTCTGCATAGTTGAAATAGCTTCAATTTCGTTAAGAAGTTGCCTGCTTGGGATTCCATATGCAGATTTCTTTCCAGTTATACAGTCGTATGCTCTTCCCCACGTCCCCTTTCAATCTCAAGGAGGAGCAGAAATTCAGAATATAGAAGGATAAAGGACGAGAAGCTCACAGAACTGTTACATTAAAACCACCAGCTTAGCCTGACATAACCAAGAGTCTTGGGCTCTGTATTAACAGGAAAAAATATTAGACTGGCATAACATTACTGTGGCAATAATTACTTTCTAAATGTACTGGAATAAATTTAATCTTAATGAAATTCCATCTGATGCCAAAGCAGTGTCTACTGCCTTTCTAATACACCTCTCTAATTCTCAGATCAGGAGGATAAGATCTTAAAATTCCTGAATAATGAACTTTCTTACACAGTTAGACGAGTGCCAATATATAAAGACACACTTTAGCAGTTCCTCTCAGAAAAAATAATGATCTGTTTGCAAAAGCTAATAGGTTCTGTATTTGCTCTCGGCTTAGTTCTGCAACTTTTCAGTGATACCAACACTTTGTTTGTGCTACTGTCATAAGCAGGAACTCAGATCATTAAATGGCCTCTGAACTGGGCATATGTTTAATCAACTTACACTATTCAATCCATTTCACCAGCAGGAATTCTGACAGAGTCTCTACCCACACCCATCTGGTGCCATCAGACATCTCCAGAGCGCAGATCTCTGAGAGGTGCTGGTGCTGTCAGGAGCTTTGGGCCACAAACAGCTCCTGCTCTTCACGTGTAGGGCATGAAGGAACGGGAGGAAGGTGAAGGAACCCAAAGGCTTATCTTTCATTCAAGAGCTTCTCACTGGATCTGGAGAAAGAAAATAGACACCCCACGTGTTCAGCTGAGCAGCAAACAGCCACAGATGGATGGGAAGCTGACCTTCCAGAGCATCATTCAGCAGAGCTGAATTAGCACAAAGCTATAAATAACAGGCTATTAGTATTGCAGCAGAAGCAGCGATTCTGTCACACTGCAAGGCAAGACAATCAGATTTTATTATTTGTATGTAATCACAGTTGCTATGGGGTAGACAGGAGCGAAGAGAGAGACAAATAAATTATAACCTTTTTTGCAGAAGTAAAATCAAAGCAGTTTTGTGGAAGCATTTAAAGCAATAAGAGCTCTTCCCTAATGGGGCTTCTAGCAGTCGTTTTGACAACAAGGGGATTTTTTTCCAGATCACATAAAAGGGGTGGGGGAAAAAAAAAAGTTTCTGTCATAGCTTAAGTCAGTAGTTTTCTCCTGGAAATGTGTTTACAGTTTGAGGCTCACCAGGGAGGCATGTTTTGCATGTAAATAGCAGGTGGTTATGAAGAGTTACTTTGACAGCTAATGTCTTGAGCTGCCTTGACGTCGCTGGTCTAATAGAGTGGCTCCGTAGCACATGAACTTCCTGATGAAAGGCAACCAAATTAAATGGAGTTTTTCTCGGTTCCTAGCTGGCTACACTGTGACCATTCGAGGGGGAATGAAGAAATGATTAAACAGAGATTGCACTCTGGCTCCGGTGGCAACTGACATAAATGAACTTGAAAAGACAAATAAGACTACACTAATTTTGAAGCCACGGTCGTTCTTCTCAGTCTGCAACACTGGAAATAGCGTTGCTGAAAGCAGAGGTGGTCTGACTTGCCCAGAAAAAAGGCAAGCTCATGCTGTGGCAGAAGGGGAATGTCAAATGCACCCCAGAGAGAGAGGTAATTAAAGTCTTTGTCTTATTTATTCTTCTTTGGAGAGAATTAATAGCTACAGTGTTCATAATGTCTCCTGGCTCCTGTACTTAGGCTTAATTCACATTTTCTTTCTATTTCCTAAATTATAATCTCAAAATTACATTGCTGATCCCGGGAAGGTACACGAGTCTCAGCAGCAATGTCTCTGTGCCAAAGAACTGAGGAGTCCATCATTTTCCCATGCTGCAATCGTGGACTCTTCATTTCCAGAGAGTGTCCTTTCAGGTGCACCTTCTCTTAGAGAAACCTGTTACTTGTGAATCCTGCACCCATGCTTGGGCAGGAGAGCAGTGCACTCATCAGTCAGACACATTCAGGAGGGGTTAGAAAACTCCCTAATCTACAAAGCTCTGTACAGCTCCATGGAACTTCCAACCACAAAGGCATTTACTTATGTTTGGCTCATACTTGCTGATTAGCACAAGGTGTCTCCAGGAATTTCAGCTGTTCACAGTCCAGCTACCAACCTGTTCTGATCCTTCTTCTGGATCTTTGTGCCACGTTTTAAAATGTGACATATTTCCTGCCCAATATCCCTTCTATCCCTGCCCTCTGGCAGTGGGAACCCATTCCCCCTTGTCCTGTCTCTCCACCCCAAGTCCCTCTCCAGCTCTCCTGGAGCCCCTTTAGCCCCTGGAAGGGTCTCTGAGATCTCCCTGGAGCCTTCTCTTGTTCAGGTGAGCATCCCCAGCTCTCCCAGTCTCCATCTTACTGCATTCAACTGCTCCGTGTGTAACTGCAAACCCGGTAGAGTCCTGCTTATGAATAAAAATACAACAAAAATTAGGCTCTGCTTTTTATACTGGGTTATGATACCATCAAGAATCGCTACAAGTGAAAACCAGGCTGTGATGCCACAAGATAGGAGAATTCCCTCAATGCATTCCTTTAAAACAAAATCTGGTGCCATTTACTAATCATGATTTAATTGGATGTAGCAATTGCTCCGTGTGGCAGTGAGAGAATGTTGTGAACAAAATGTGAATGAAGCTCTTGGCCCACGAGGCCTGAAGGAAGGAGACCTTTAGCTGTGCTGGTTGTAACCTTCTGTACAGACTTAGGCAGGATCCCCTTTATTCTTTTATTATTACATGTGTGTGCAGCAATCACACAGTAGGGCTCCCAGTGCCAACTGGGGGCTTCCACTGCTCCGAGATAAATAAAATTTGTGATTAATAATACACACTAGAGCAACATCAGTACTTCATAAGAAAATGGAAAATATCCTCCTGGAGAATAAGCACGTACTTTACAATCATCATCCTACTTAGCATTCCTCCTTTCTTTTCACTTATAAACAACAGCAACAGGACAAAAGATGGCAATTTTAATTGTAAAGCAGCTTAATAATTTTATAAAGGGAGCCATACTCCTGCTGTACATCACAGCATAATGAATTCCTTTTGAAATGGGAGAAGGAAGGAATAATCCCAGCAGCTCTAACAGATAAGATGAAATGCCATCCTAATGCAGTCTGCATCTTGTTCCCACCATAATAAGTAGCTATCCTCTGTTTAGTAAATTGAACACTGCATTGTTCCCAATAACCGGAATGAGCGTGGACAGGGAAGAATCTGCTTACATGGGAATAATATTTATGTAATTATTAATGAAGTTGTTTACTGTTCACATTGTCTGTGCCTCCTATAAATGCCTGTATTGGACATTCAGCAGAACTTAATACAAACCATTAGCCTGATTTGAATAGTGGGGAGGGATCAAAGAGATCAGAATATAGTTTCAGCAGCTTTCTGAGTTTTGCTTTAATTCTGTGGAGTCCAAACTACAAATCTCAGGTGATTTGACAGACTGCAAGTCTCTTATACTTATGTATCTCTATCTGGCTCCATAAATCCTTCATATGTTTCTGCCCTAAAGTTTGAGACTTATACTTTAGTAATTGCCTTTGGAAGAAAGTTATTTATGGCTGTCAGTGTTCAGAAAGCAGGTTCACTATGAAAAGGAAAATAAGGCTTTAGTTTCAAGCTCTGAACAAGTGCTTTGTGAACCTACAAAGCACTTTCTTCCATTCCAGGACAAGTTTCCATGGCTTGGGCAATCTCTTTTTACTACTGAGACTTCCACTATATGAGTCTAAATGAGCTCAGAGTTCTGATAAAGATTTTATCCCTGCTGGACCCATGCAAGAGCAGGTGTTTGCAGGCACAAACCCCAACCTTCCCAAATGAGCTGGCACTGGAGCACCCTGTTTCAGCACTTGGAACACACCAGTTCAGAATCTGTAGGTTAGAATAGCACAGCACTAAAAATTCATGATCACAAACTCACCTGTCGCTGTTGGGGTGGCCACGACACAGAGCCAGTGCCTTGGAGAATGTGCAAAAAAGCCTTTATTAAACAAAGCAGCTTCTTTTTACAGACTTTTGGATGTTATTATTCAAGTTACATGATTATTGGCCACTAAATTACTACAGTAGGTTCACTGGCTATTTTTAACTACAATACACTGCCATGGGTCACCAACAGCATAAGCATTCAGGCATTCAGAAAAACACCAGGTGCTGATTTGTTGTTGTTTTTCTCCTTCTATTGTTTAGCTTTCTTACTTCTGTTGATACTACATTTACATGGGTAAAAACTAATTGTTTTTCTTCTCCCAGGCTTTTCTCACGCTCCTTCTCCAGCCAGAGTAACAGGCCTGAGCCATGATTTTACAAAGGCAACAAGGCCTTCATTTTATGAGGTTTTACCTACATGCAGTACTCACTTCTCTTCTTCAAAATATGCTAAATTCAGCATAATTTCCCAAATTTTGCTCCGAGCAGCCAAGTTCACATCTGGAAGGAGCAGTGCCAGTTCAGGGGCTCTGCACTGTGCCCCACTGACCAGAGCCTGGACTGGACACTGGGAGCTCAGAGCAAGCTCCAAGCCCAGCCTCGAGGAAGGGGAGATCACCTGAGCTTTGCTCCCTGGGCCAGGATTCCTCTTGGCACCCAAAGAAAAGAGTTCCATTTCCAGCCAGTGATGCCTTCCCTTTATTGGCAGTGAGGGACCACAGAGAGCGATTAAGTGGCAAAACACAGAGGTTAAAAGCCTGGAATCCACATGATAGAATTTCACATTTATGATGCTCATATTTTGCTCATTTGTTAGTCCATTCATTAATTTAAAAAAAAAAAACAACATGAGAGAGTCTACTGGTTTGCAGTATGACAAAAGAATCAAATAATATGCCTCTCTGGTTTTAATGTTTAATTTCCATTATTTCAAAAACACATGCTTTGCTAAAACTAGCCTTCACTGGGTATTTTAACCATAGTTTTAACTGCAAAAGTTACAAAGTGACAGAATTATTTTTTGCATTTTCCTTACTTTCGAGGCAAAAAAAGTCTTTACTGGATAAACCAAAACAACTTCCATTTAGACCTCAAACAATAGATAATTCAGTGTTTGAAATTCTTTCAAGGGAAACAACCCCAAGCAAATAATATATTTTTCACCTTTAAATTTATTTTCAATATTTTTATGCTTTATTTGCTCTCTCCACATGGTTCCTTCTGTTCCTATTTTCTATTGCTCTTTTTCCTGACATGTAATTTCCTACTTGCTTTTATTTCACACATTCTACTATTTTTTTCATTATTTTTTCTATTATTTCATCTTCCTTTCTGTTTGTCAATTTTATGCAAGTTTGTTTGTTTTTTTTTTTACTGTGGCTTAGTGTTTTGACATGCCTTTATTGTTGCATTTATTTTTATTTACTTTTTTGCTTTCATTGTTCTATAGATGAGACATTATGCCAAGCCAAATCCCTTTTCAAATTTTCTTTGAATAAAAGATGAGCTGCTCTGGAATCATTCCAGATGGAGCTGCCAAAATGAACTGGTCCAGCACAGCTTTCTTTGGATTATATTCCATGATAGTTTCACCACCACTGTAGCTGTGAGAGTAATGCAAGAACTTTCACAATGAATCTCTTCTTTGTCATTTTTGGTACCTTTGATTACTTTAGTCTATTGAATTTCAAACTCAAAACTAAGTAGAAAAAAAAAGACTTTCTTGTGCTGACTTTTGACAAATACCTACAGATGGAGAACTTCAAAAACCAGTTTTTGTGTGAACAGCAAAACTGAAGATGACTGAATTCTTGCAGCTCTTGTCTGCTGGGATTCTCTCTTGTCTACTGATTTGAGTGTTTTGGGGTGTTTGCTTTTTGCTTGTTCATTGCCTTTCAGTTTAGTTTGTTTGGATTTGTTTTTTCTTTATAGCATTTTTGCTTCCAATTTATACAACTTGAATATTTTTATGTTTCCTCCATCAAACCTGTTGAAAACATGCCAACAGATTCCAAAGTTTTAATTCAATGCTCTTCTCCCCTTATCCACTGCCTAATACAACAGCTGATATATTGAACTCGTGACATGCATAATTCTGAGATTATTTTCAGTCCTGACTGAAAAATCAGTTACTCCATTTCAATTTTTTTTTCATAACCAGGGTAATTTCTGACAGTGTTAAAAATATACATATTTAGACCAAAAAAAAAAAAAANAAAAAAAAAAAAAAAAAAAAAGATAGAATGTCAGATCTGCACCTAAGCATTTTGTTCAATAGTTACAAACTAGCTGAGAAGTCTTATGGCACACCTGAAAGAAAATACATTCATTAACTGCTTATTCTTGGAACTTGAACAATAAGACTAAATAAAGCTACCTTGAGTACAAGATTTCCACAGTTTCCACAGGTTTCTGGATGTCTGGAATGCTGATGGATCCGTCCACATGTACCTGAACTTTTCTGTCTACACAAACCCTATTTACTACCTGTGTACAGATAAATTCAGATAAATTTAAAAAGTCCCTTAACACCGCTTCTTTTGTCATCAGATCTCACTGATGGGTAAAGAACTCTCTCCAAAGATGCTTCAGCATCACAAAGCAGAGCCTGGAGGAGGTGTCTGAACTGGTAGAGAGACAACACAACAGCACTGACCAGAGTGTTGAACACATCTCCAAGTGCTGAACGCATCTCCAAGAGTTGAACACATCTCCAAGAGTTGAACACATCTCCAAGAGTTGAACACATCTCCAAGAGTTGAACACATCTCCAAGAGTTGAACACATCTCCAAGAGTTGAACACATCTCCAAGAGTTGAACACATCTCCAAGAGTTGAACACATCTCCAAGAGTTGAACACATCTCCAAGAGTTGAACACATCTCCAAGAGTTGAACACATCTCCAAGAGTTGAACACATCTCCAAGAGTTGAACACATCTCCAAGAGTTGAACACATCTCCAAGAGTTGAACACATCTCCAAGAGTTGAACACATCTCCAAGAGTTGAACACATCTCCAAGTGCTGAACACATCTCCAAGCCCTTCCCCTGCCAGTCTGGGCACAGGGAGAGACTCCCACCCTCCCAAGAAAGTGTTCAGCTGATTTTGACCCCTGCAAAAAGGACATCATATGCACAAGTGCCAGAACTGCTCAGAGTGTGCAGAACAGTCCCATAATTATGCCGTGCTCCATTTAGGTAAATTTTTGTTCCAGGAATTCCAGACTAAAGTGTGTCAGTTGTACAAACACAAGTCTGAGTCGGCCTCATAATCACAGAATCACGGAACCATCAAGCTTGGAAGAGACCTTTGAGGTCATGCAGTCCAACCGTCAACCCAGCAGCACCACAATCACCCCTAAAGCACAAAACACCTTCTGGCACAAAACAGCTGCGTGGATGTGTATCATTGAAATATTCTGTGGACACCCCAGCATTAAATCCTGTGTAGCCTCAGAAGCACAGCTCAAAAAATAAAGAAATAGCTATTTTGGAGCTGCTCTCTTATCTTACCTCAAGTGATAACTGGATTTTTAAGGGAAAAAACCCCACAAGGAAAACATTTGAATCCTCTACTAATTTGTTGGCCCCTCTGCTATGCTGTTCTTTAATGCTACTGCAAGCCACGAGGAAAATTAATTGGTAATGCCCCATCAGGAATGCGCCAGGTGTGACAGACAGCACAGGAATAATGTCATTCCCAAGGTTCTTCAGGAAAATAACACCACAGCCTGTAGTCAGTAGAGCCAAATCTCCACAGTATTTGAAAACAGTTCTTATTTCGAGTTGGCAAACAGCTTCTTGGAAAGGAAAACACAAACTGTACGAGCAGTACAGTACCTGGATGTTTCTGAACATATTCACCCCTCCCAGGATGAATAAAAATGTCAATCAGTGTATTTGTGTGTTACTTCTGGAGAAGCAGAACAGAGAAGAACATTTGAAACAAGACAACATTTTGCAATTATCAAATTATCAAAGAAGATTGATAAGTAGAAGATGCATCAGGCATCAACACAGGACTGACAGGTATAAATTTGCACACATGTGATGCAGAAATGAGTACAAACATGGAAATATGTATGAAAAAAATAAAACAAATGCTGTCTCTACATTTGACTTCCAATACTAAACCAAAATAAGGCCTGTGTCTTCCTGACTTGAGGAAAAATACCTGCAAACTTAATTTTTTTTCTGTTTTCCTACCACTTCTACCTTCTTTTCCAACGGCACAGCCTCTCAGATCACAAAATCCTACTCTAGCCTGCTCTAATCCTGGAAAATTTCTTCCCTTGATAAAAGTACTTCTTTTGTTTACTTTTGAAAGAGTGGAGAAATTAGTTCATCATCTCCAAGAAATATGAAAGAAAGAAAACTAATTCATAGAGGAAAGTCATATGACACAACAAATTATGAGTAATTAATTGCTGCACTTAAAATTGAGATATTGAAAATGATAGTCTCAATGAAGCTTTTATCGGGGGAACTCTGAAGTAATCTTGTTCATTTTTAACAAGTTCACTAAAGCTTTAATACCAGAAATGTGCATTCCAATACTCATGTGTTCATAATCATGGTTGTATCTTAGATTCCATGCTTTGAAGCATGACAGGTACTGCCAGGGAAGCAGAGAACATACTTCTAGCAGAGGACAAACCCCATGTTTTCCTCACGATTTTGCACATGGAAGACTCACTTTGCAGACTGCAAATGCATCTGGGCTTCCATGTTTCTTTGGATTCAAGACAACTGTTAAGGCTTTCCACTGCAGATAAGGAAAAAATCCTCATTCTTTTACATCCTTCACATTTTCATTCTTCTCATCATACCCCTACCCAGGGAGCAGTTATAGATAATGCAGGTTAGCAGACAAAGTTTATGTCTATCAAAATTATACATTCCTAAAGCCACACTTCAACACCTTGTTTATTTATACAGTTCCCCAGATCACAAACAAACACACTGGGAGAGGTTTTTCATTGGCACCTGACTCTTCCCATTAGCAACACTAATGGAAAAGAAATGCACTCCAGGATAAATGCAGTAATTTAACATATTTCTCTCTACAAGCCAAGCATTTGAAGGATAGGTTGAGGGCTTTCCTGCTAACAGAATTTAACATGTGGGACTATCACCTCCTGTGATATTTCTGAAGAAAGAACATATAAAATGATCTAACAGATTTATATGATTTTTTTGTAGCGGCTCTGGCCATTATTGACATTCTTCAATTATCATTGACCTTTATGTTCTAGGACAAATACTATTCCCTGGAAGAGCCACTTAGGAGAAAATCTAATGTGCTGTGCCTGAACATGTCATTTTTATGCTACTTTAAAGAAGAAACGTTGCTTAACCAGCTAATTGCAGAAACTCTGTGCTGTCTAATGACAGCTCCTCTCTCCAGGAAACCTGCAGGAAATTAGCACTGCACGTGGGATGGGACAATTCCACTGTTTTCTGGTAGACTGTAAATGATAGGTGTTGCTGGCATCTAGAAACCCTTTCACTCTGTTTCCCAAAAGCTGTAAACTCATCAGCATCTCATCATATTCCTGAATGCAAAACCCTGCAGCAGGCACTGGACATCTGGGAAAAGCTGTAAAGGATTAATCACTGCCTTTTTCTGATCGGGTGAAAGCACAAGAAGGATCTCCCTGCTCCTGGCAGCTTAATTTTTGTTCTGTTCTACTTAGTCTTTAATCCCCCTGTCTATTCAAAGTAATGTTAAGGGATGCCCAGTTTCTCGTGCAGGACCATGGAAATGCATGAAAGATTTTTCAGGCATTTCTGTCTGTGAGAAATTCTTACAGCGTCAAGATCAGAGAGAGAGCCTGTGGATAATTCTTCCCAGGTAGAAAGTTATAAACATTCTTGCTTGTTACTGATGTTTTGAAAAGATGTTTTGAAAGGGGTTGTTCCTTTGGCCGGCAGAAAAGCTGTACCTTGCATTTGTTTCACACAAAAATCTGTTCATACAAACACTCACTGCATGGATCTGGAGAGAAAGAGATCTCTCTTTGCTTTTGGCTTATGCTTTTGCCCTTGCATAAGTAAAGGAAATAGCCTTCTGATAATTCTGAGAATGGATTCTCTCTCGTGGCTCTGGCCCTGGTTAGGGCCACATAATCAGGACACTTTCCGGGAGGAGGTGAATCCATCAGCAGATTTTGCAGAAGGGAGGAAGTGAGTTTTGCCTTGGTCCCTGCTGCATCTGCAGGGAGTTTTTGCCACTCAGGACCTGTCAGATAAGGACCTTTCTTGGTGTCACCAGCCTGGGTACAGGTCACCTTTCTTCGAGGGACACATGGTGTCTTTACTGAGCACAGGGAACTCACCCTGCCACGGCCAGAGCAGAGCTCCTGGCTGGACTTTCATCTCTCACCTGCCCCTGCAATTGCCACGAGGACCAGAGGGTTTGATTAACGAGGAGTACAAGGCAGAACCCCTTCAGAGGGGTGTAGACATATGTAACATCATAAAAGCTTCTGCTTTCTAGGCTGTTCAATGATAAAGCTCTATCGGTAGCAGCTTTTAGTGACTTTTCAAATGACACCATCAGTTATTAATGAAAAAATGTTCAAAATGACAAGGAGGAAGAAACTTTGTCTACTTGATCCTGTGCACCAAGTTTTGATCCATTTCTGTATCATGTGCATAGAGTTTTCAGAGGAACATAATCCCTGTTCAATTTCTGGGACTATATGCTGAAAGCAGGCTAATATCTTTCATCTCAATACAGAATTTTCATCATCAAATTAATGCTCTAGATGACATTAAGAAATTGTGAACTGGTTTCTGTTATAAAAAGTCAAATGTTACTGCTAGGAACTGTGCATAAGAAGGAAAACTTGATTGAAAGTTCTTTCAAAGCCTAAATTATTATTTAGAACATGTCAAACAATTCATGTAAATATGTCTTTTAAGGTGTGTTTATCCAAGAGTGGACACAACCCACCAAAATATACTTTGAAGCTCTGGTCTATGCCAAGTCATGTTTCCTGGACAGATTTAAAAATTGGAGTCCTAAAACTGTTCATGTTCATGACATGACCACAGGGAACAGTTCATGAAGATAAACTGAGACCACAGGGAGTTCAAACACTGTGGAATCATATGGACCTGCACTTGAAGAAGCAAAGACCTGAAATCTTTAAACTTTATTAAAATTTCTTGAGAAACATTAAAAAAGACAGATCACCAAATATTCTTTATCTAGCTCTTGCTTCCAAATGGCTTTCACATAATGACTAAAAATGCAAGGAAACCTGATGGATAAATAAGAATATTAAATAATCTGGAGGAAACACTAGACAGCCAATAGCCCTATCTAATTTATGCTAAATAAAATTTTACCAAATCACTGCTTCCTTCCAGTCAAAACAGTTCACAAAATTATCTCTTGGAGAAAGAAAAGACCCTCACATTTTTTGACATGTTTATCTTTAAGACTTCAGCCTTAAATTCAGAAGACTTTAATTAAGTACCTAGAATTAGACTGAGCGGAACTTATAGCCCCGTTCCTCCCACACACGGCTCCTCCTCGTTAATCACCAGCCTATTTCGGTTTATCTTCCCCCAAGGCAAACTTTCCCAAGGTATCCTGTGGTTACCACTTGGGCTGCACAGTCCAGAGCAAACCAGAGCAAATCTCTGAACCTCAGGAGTGACACTGGTGAGGATCATCCCAGGATCACCTGCTTCAGTTTCAAGAATTATCACGTTATTATCTGCAGAGCTTTGCTCTCCAAAATACCTGAAAGGAAAAGAGAAGAACAGCCTTTGATGCAGTACTTATGTGTACACAGCACAAAAGCTTCCTTTTATTTTAAAATAAGAAAATCCCAAATGTGCCAAGGTTTCTTTTCCACTGTGGAGAGAGAATGTGGAAGGCATCGTCCCTCCCCTGAAAACCTGCTCTTTGGTTAATATTCATTTATTTACCTACATGGTGAGCTCTAACTTCCACTTAATTATTAAATAACAGCAGCATTCATATTTCCTAAATCAACTGGACCGCTCTTGGCCTTTTTATTTTTCCTTCAGTAAAACAGAAGCTACACATCTGATAAACTGCTGAAGCCCCCTGCTATCAGATCTCCCAAGCCTGCCCCAATTATTTAAATTAGTCTTGCAATTTGAGGAGTTTTCTATGCCAGTACCAATTACAAAGAGCAAAAATGAGCCAGATCCATGTCTAATATACATTGAGATATATGAATTTACACCAGATGATTATTTGACCTCGGAACACTTGAAATCCCAAGCCCCTCTTTATCTCAGAAAAATTACATAGATCCTTGTTTAGTTATTAGCATTATGTCCAGCAGACAATTTAAAAATAAAAATAACCAGTTTTTAACCAGATAATTTGAAAGAAAAAAGGCCAGTGATCAAAGACATTTTCACTCAATGATGCCTTTGCCTCTCCTTTCATACATACAAATAAAAATACCAAATCAAACACAAAAGTGTCTAATTTTTAAATAACTCAAGAGCAATTTCCTGTCATAAATAATTTTCAGATAGATTCTGATGAATAATTACCATCGTATTTCCACAATGGAATTCAAATCAATGATATTACTGGAACTAGAAGATGGTGTGTTGCCCTCTGGACAGACTAAATGCAAGTTATTTTCCAAACTGCTGAAGTCTGAAGAACAAAGTTATTCCCTTATTAAAAGAGCCTGGCTTTACTAAATAGTGAATATAACAGCACCTGATTCTCATGTGTGTCTTTTTGAAGTAGAGAACTCTGATCCTCCAACAAAGTAAGGGAGGCAGACACTGTAATCATCAATTACATCGTCAGAGAGAGCAAATTACATATTAGCTACCAAACCCAAACGAGCTGAGGAAAACTGACACTAAAAAGGAAACTGCTCCCTTCACTTGCTTCCCCTGCTGCACAGATGAAACAGGAATTGATCTTTCATAATTTAAATTAAAAGTAGGAAGAAGAGAAAATGCAAGACATTCTGGGAGCATTCTCCTCTGGCTTGGATTATGCAAAGGATTTCACTCCCACGTAAAATAGAGGTCACTCCTTATACAGTGGAAATATTTTAGACCTGTTCAGTTCTTCATGGAGAGAGAGATGGTTGAGGCAAGATTTAAATAAAACATAAACTGATGAAAAAACACAGAAAAGAAATGTAATATATCCTTGCAGAGGGAAATATCCTGGTGTCTTTACATTATATATTTCTTCATTCCACTTCAGCCCTATTCAAATATTGGATAAATGAACTCATGTGATGAATGCCATCATTAGCCCATGTTTTACCTGCTTTTATTTTAGCTCTCTGATGGGTTGACCCTGGCTGGGTGCCCACCAAAGCCACTCTGTCACTGCCCTCAACTCGACAGGGGACAGAAAATAAAACAAAAACTCGTGGGTGAATATAAGGACAGGGAGTGATCAGTGACCAGTTATTGTCATGGGTGAAACAGACTGGGCTGGCACGGGCTCTGTGGGACATGGGGGAAGCTCCCAGCAAGCTTCCCACAGAAATTATCCCACTACCAAAACCCTGCTAGGAAAATCCAATCCAAGACACTTGAAAAAAAAATGTTAGAATAACTGAAATTTATTAAAGTGTGGATTTCTATGGATTTTGTATCCAGAGAGTTACACTAAGCATGCCAGAAGAAGGATGCTGGTCTACAGATGCACCACAACAAAGATTTTATTGTAAAATTCTGGTATTACTGAAGTCTGAAACATAAAATTGACCTTTCATCATTCGAAAACATCCTAATATTTTTCCTTATAGATCATAGTGCAAGTATTAGATTACACATAATGGCCATTATTTATTCTACACCTTTAATCACCTAATCTTGGAACTCTCAGCAGAAGCACCATCACACACTAAAACCTGGCCAAACAACAAATAGCACTTGACTGTTGCAAGGTGCATCTCCCTTCTGTATCTCTGCCAATCAGTTAATGCTGAGAAGTCCTCATGATGACAGATCAGAAATACACAAATATACACGAGGCAGTTTAAATAAAAAGCACCTAGAAAGAAAAGCCATAAGGCTGCTCTTTGCAAGAACATGGATTCCTTTGGTCAGGAGCTGTGCTGTTTGCAAGCAGCTTGGCTCACTGCATGTGAGAAAAGGAGAGGCACTTGCTCTCTGCCTCAGTGAGTTCCTTGTAAACAAAGCATGAGGTGTGCAGGGGATGTTCCTGTCACTGACTGAGCTCTGTCACCCTTCCTGGGCTTTTTTCTGAAATGTGAAAGAATGTGGAAAATAAGGACTTAGACTTGAATGTTGAGCCTCACGTGCCCTGAAAGCTCACGTTCTGTCCTGAGCTGCAGCTTCCAGACATACCAAGACAGGATGCTGGTCAGCATAAGGCCTTTTAAAGAATTCAAAGAGACTAAGCTTGCTCACAGCTACTGAGCAGCTCCTCTGGAGCTCAGTCCACAGCTCAGTAATGCTCACACAAAAGCAGTTTGCAACCCTGCCAAAATGAAACTCAGCAGGGAAAAAAAAAATAATCCACTCCTTTTGCCAAACAAATGCTGAATGCATAAAATGCAAGTATCCACAACACTCACACCTGACTCAGATTCAGCTTCCCCAGTGTTACCTATCAAGATGCTTGGAGAAGCTTATAAAGCTCATTCCTTGGGGTAAGATATTTTCTTAATGGGCATCAAGTTTTGCCAGGCCTGTGCTGTTACCTAGTATTTTCCCTGGCTGTATGTCAGAGAAAGGTTTTTAAGGCTTATGTTAAGAAATGATGTTTAGAATTATGCCAGGCCAGGCCGTGAGCTGTTCTTAATCCTTCATATGTTTGCTGACTCCTGCAGAGCTGTGCTAATTCACACCAGCTGAGCAGCTGTCCTACTTGAATCATGTTTTATCCCTAAATCTGAGAGAGGAGTTCTTCGCCCAAAGCCATGTGGAGTCAGGCATGCATCTGGAAGAAATGAGAAAGTTCAGTTCCAAGACCAGGAATTGAACATTTTTTGTTTCGCTCTAGGATTGTCAGACTTGTATCCCAACTTACAGCTCTGAGCACTACTGAAATCACTGTGACAGCATTTACCTGGGTATCCAAATCACACATTTAACAGATTCCCAGCAGCTAAACAGATGCTTGGCTGTTAATTTCAAATATCTGACGTGTCAAGTGTACCATCAAGAGCTCCAGGCCCAATGGAGTCCAAAATCTGTGTTCAGTGTGCCTCATGGTCATCCAGATCAGCTTGCCAGGTGAGAGATCCTCACACATGTGCCACAATCACTGATAATTTTGCCACCCAGATGAGACAACAGGCAGGCTGATACAGTGAAGGCCTGAATCTAGATGCCTCTGATAAATAAGGTGAAAAAAATGGAAAAAAAAAGAAGAGAATTAACTGAATTTACACTTCAAAGATTTGAGGCATTTACTGGAAGCCATGGGATTGAAAAAAACTTTAATCCTTCCTTTCTAGGCTAAATATGAAAAAATTCTTGTTGTGAGCCCTGTCAAGTCAGAGGGTGAAGTCAGTGGAAGGCTCTAATTGGCTTCAGCTGTGGAATACATAAGGGATGACGAATACACTCAAATGTTACAAAGAAAACTGATGAATTCTGGTTTACAGGTTGTATGACAAAAGGGCTTTGTGAAAAATCCTCTCACATCACTTCATAAAAGACAGAGAAGAGCTCTGAAAATATTAATTCTCTTGGTAGCAGCTGAATATTTGCATCAGTCAGGAAATGGAGCAGAAGCCTCCCTGTTTCTGACACATCAGATCCCAGGGACCTCAGACACACTTGGCTTCACCTGTGCCACTCCAAAAAGCCAACTCCAGGTCTGAGGTGGGGCTGAGAATGGAGGGGTGTGTGAACTCTGAGGTTCCTGCCACTGTAGGTGACCCTTGAAGCTCAGAGCATTTTGGTAATGAGCTGTTGATCAGGAACTTCCAGGCTTTCTGCAGCAGAGGCTCACTGCCCATGCACAGCTCTGCACCGAGGGGAATAACCTCACAAACACATTGTTTGCTCTCTATTGGTTTCTCTACCTGTTCTTTTCTCTCCTCTCTTGGCTTCTTCACAGGGAGAATTACTTTAGGAATTTAAAGTTACGCTACAAATGTCATTTCTCCACCTGCAAACCAAAACATTTTGCTATCGTTAAAGGAAACAAAGAAGACGTCACTTAAATTTTTCTTTTAGCAACTGAACTTGCAGGATGCAACTTGAAATATGGGTGCATAGCTCCCTATACAGAAATACCCAATATGCAGGCAGAAATACAGAAATAATGGAAAGGAGAAATCTATGCCTTAAAATCATGATGACTAGAAGGAAAATCCTGTTTTTCCATATACCTACACTGAATGTGGTGAAGAAAGTGTTGCTGTAGCTAATGATGTTGAGTGACCTGGTTTAGTGCAGTTGGGAGTTGGAACCTGATATCTTTTAAGTTCTTTCCTTGAAACCATCCTATAATTCCATGTATGATAATGTCTAATTATTCAAATTAGGCTGCCCTTTTACAATCTTTCCAATTATATTTTAAATATAATTTTAAATCTTTTTTTTTTTAAATCTAAGAATATTTTTTACTTAGCATTTTGATATTTTTTTTCTCCTCCAAAGCCCTTGACATGATTAACATCTATCTAGAAAAACAGCACAACATTTTGCCTCATTTATTGTGATTGAATGTAGAAAGTTTTCCGACAAAAATGATTCAGGGTTTTCACAAAGAAATATCAGACCACAAATGTTTCTCATAAGGCAATGCCTCCTGCCCATGGAGGAAGGGAAATACCAGCTCCCAAAAGCCATGTCTTCACTTTTGATAACTACAATTGTTTAGAATTAAAGTAGCTGACCAGAGATTTCCTCTGTGAGTGTGTGCATTGCTGCCGTTGTTTCCAAGCACTCAAACCCACTGATGATTTGAGCCAATATTGACCTTTAAATATCAGTTATAGCACTTTGAGATAAATGAGTGTTGCTACTTCAGAGCTGTGTTAGACACACGGCGACCTGGGGAATGAGTGGCTGAGTTGCAGCACAATCAGTGGTAGCTCTGATTAATGAATAAATACAGATAGGACAAATGGGAAATACTTCAGATTCCTTTTTTTAAAACGTCTCAGTCTGCAAAAAAGCAAGGGGACAAGGCATGACATTTTTAGCCTCTTTTCCATTAACAGGAGTCACTGAGCAGTGGGCTCAGCTTCTTTTTAGTGTTCAGGGCACACTAAAGCCATAATGAAGGTGATGGAGGTGATTTTTGCTGCTGTTATTTTTCCCGATCTCATTCCATCCCGACTGTTTGAGCTCTGGACGCTGAGCAGGGCTGCTGGTTGCCTTTGTTGGCCTTCTCCTGGCTCTTCTGGGATTGACCCCACTTAGATGAGCAGTGAAAAATAACTGGAGCTGCTGGAAGAACTGGGAATTGAGAGCAGTTCCACTCAGTGCTTGTGGTGGGCCTTGATGCCAGAGCCCAACAGGCCCTGCTCTTCATTCAGGAACATTCAAATTAAATAAACCACAGATTACTGCAAACTTCTCATATATGTGAGGTCTTGGATTTTCAGCATGACTCTCTTTTATAATTCTGCTGCCTACACACCTTAATCACCTTTTGTTCATTGCTTTGTGCATCTGAATTACCTGTCTGGACAAATTGCTGAGGCAATTTTTATAAAGCAATGTATTTTTAATGTGAGAATAGTTCTGTGGTTCTTGTACAAAATTAAGTACTGAATTGTGAGAATCCAGCAACACTAAAAAAGCACAACACAGTCCAGCAACCAAACCCAAAAATATCTGGAGTTCCAATAACACTGAGTTTTACAATAAAAGGTTTTTTTCCCCAGTAAAATATCTGCAAATGAAGTCCATGATTATACAGGATATCATCAATCAGAAATGCATTTGAGGAGGAAAAATATACCTTCTGAGTAATTAATGAAATTCTTATTCACTTAAAAAATTTCATGCAGTTTCCTTTAAAATCTCTGCTACTGTTTACTACCAAATGGAATCCTGGGTGAGGCTGATTCCACAGCTGCTCTAGCAAAGAAATTAATTTATACTTTATCTCTGTGTACTGCAGTGAAATATGGTGAAGTACAAAGGTGATCACAGGAATGCAATTAGGAAATAAAATCTTCCAGAGAAAAAAGAACTTTAAAAGATAATTGGTTTGGTGAGTAGAACATATTACACATAAAGTACTCCTACTGTTAGTCACACTCCTGTGTTTAAGGTCAAGTCATCTTTAATCTGATGTGACGCATGGGTAACATGCAAATTCTCTAATGTAATGTTACAAGAATGCACATAAATATTTCAATATAAGTGAGAAGACAAACATAATTCATCTTGTCTAAACACACATTCTCTTTTCCCTGCATCATCCTCAGTAGTTAAAGACTATGATCTACTGTAGACATTTCCAAGACTATAAATCTTGCAGCATTTGCTAATGATTCTCTGGCAGTGACAGAGAAAACTAGAAATCTAGCTTTTAAAGGAATTCTCTGAGCGAAATGCAAACTCTGCTTTCTTAAGAATCAAGGAAGTGCTCCAGAGATGTGCCTGGAAGAAACTCCACAGACCAGTATGGGAGCAAGAGTGGAAATATTGTATTACTTATACACCATTAATTACTACAATTGAACTGGGTACCTACATCAGATCACAAAATTTAGTTCATGGATCCAAACTATTCAAATAAATCCTTCCTCTACCACCTGTATCCTACTCTCCATGACCAGGTGTAGGAGAAGGGCACGTGTTGACGTCTCTGATAAGAAGGGTTTCTCCCAGTTTTCGTGATCATTAAAAATCAAATATTTACACACCGAAGTATTTAAAATACTAAAAGATACATGCAGATTCCCTTATATTTACATGGGAGATAAAATAGGAGCTATGGAAAAATAATGAGCTTTATACTGGAGGTATTGGAAAACATCCTTGGCCCTTGATAATCTGGATGTGAGAGTGCATCACAGAGTCTGCAGAGCATTCTTTTTCCTCACAGTTTTTTGAGTAAATGAGGATAGTGAATGGAGCTGAGCAGGCACAAGTACATGTTGACACAGATCATTTGCAGGTATTTCCCAGGCAAACTCAGTAGCTGTGAAAACACAATAAATTATATTATGTAGATGTCAATCTACTTTAGATTTTGTGTTTCCCTATACCATCCCTTCAAAGATAGGAAAAAAAAAAACAGAAAAAAACCATAAAATTAAGTGCAAGAATTCAACAGGACCCTGATTTATTAAGAACACAAAGATGTCATGCCCCACACTGAGTATGTGTTCTACTTATCTCAGAAATTTGGCACACCAAACAAAATAGAGTGATCTCCCTACACTAACCCATCACTAATGTTTGAACACAATGAAGAATATTCAATTCACATGAAATTATTTGATTTGTGCTTGATAGCATTATTTTGAAGACAAATTATTTATCTCAAACCTGTAATAAAATCTCTTAAAAAAAATGTTTTTTTCAATATCTATTAGCAAGTACATGGCAGGTTATGAATTCAGGGGCTGCAAATCTCTTGATAGAAGATTCTATCCAAGCAGGAGGGAACTCCACAAGACTCTGACAGTAACTAATGCTAATGTGAGGCGGAGGAGGACAAGATTAAACTCCCATACTCTCTTCCCAACTTTTCTTTTATTTCTGTAAGAACTAATGTGACTGTCACCTTCCCTACTCCTCAGAAATGAGCACAGGCTCTATCAGCTGCAGCTGATTAGCACTCCAAAGATGGTTATTTCTTCTCTCTGTTTCAAAACAGAGGTTCTCTTTTAAACTGCACATGATGGAAGAGTGATGGGTTATCAAAACCCTCTACTTAAGATGAAGTAGCAGCTGCTGAATGGATGACAATAGGTAAGAGAGAAGTACTTACATTTGGGGGCTCAAGTCAGATATCTTAATAATTCAGTTGTAACTAAAGTACATTATGGATGTAAGACTGCAATTACTGTTCAGTGATCCTCTATTATTTGTGTCTTTTGTGAACGCTGAGATGTGAATGCTGATATTCACATCATGGAACTTGTTACTGCTGACTGATTGGCAAAGGTAAGTTCATATAAATAAAATATCTCCAAGCAATTTCCAGCAGAAGAGCAACTGGCATATTTATAGGAATTTGCTTGAGACTGGACAAAAACTCCAAAACATAAAAGGGAATTAATATATTTTGTGGAATGAATTTCCACGGTGGATGAGGGGAGGGGGGAGGAGGAGAAGAAAAAGTAAAACAAAAAAAAGATGGATTTTGTCATTTATAAAAGAAATGACATGTTGAAGGTGTTTGCAATATGCAAGATTGACCTTGTTGGCTAGAAGATTCCAAGTCCTGTCATGTATGTTCATCTTGTCATTCAAAACATAATAAACAACATAAAATTAGACACAAATAAGAAACAATTCTCCGAAATTTTTCTATTTGTGCTTCCCTCCTCAAAAAATATTTCCTATAAATTATTTATTCTATTTAAATTTTCCTATACATTATATACCATTTATTCAGAGGACAGCTGAAGAGAAGGTACTTCAAAGTCTCAAGTTATACTGAAATGAAAGTAATCTATTCCCTTTCTTACTTGCAATCCAAGAAAATCCCATCATTCCATTATTTCCATGAATAATGGGAAAAGCCAATAATCAAAACATAGAAGCCACACACAAATAAGTAAAGGAAACACCTAGACCAAACTAGATGTCAGTATTTGAAAATCTATGTTAAAAAAAAATTATGTCTACAAGCAAAATCAAGGCATTGGCTACAAATCTATATTGAAGAGGTGATATGGCTCCATATGGGATAAAATGACCACTCTCAAATAATCAAAGTGTTTGTAATTGTGCTGATTTGGGGTTATTATGCCCCAACATATTCTCTAAAATATATAACCAGTACTAGTCAGATGAACAGAGTCATCTTTCTACTCTATAAGGGTTGTTTTCCCTTTCCTGTTTGCATTTCATTTTTTCAGCTCTTCCTTCTACTGTGCTTCTGTTTTTCTGGTTTGATTATGTTCATCAGAGCTATAAATAAATAAACAAAGCACAATAATCACTGATTGCTATTTTATATGCTACAATTCAAAGATACGGAATTTCTGAGACAGAAAAAAAGTCTGATCTCCAGGATAGTACTTGTTCTATTTCTGGAGTAACCACCAATAGAAAAAATCACATTAGAATAACAAAAGCCACCAGGTTTTTTTCCAATGATGGTGAGGAAAGAAATATTCAAATTCTTCTTAATAAAAAGTTTTCTTAAACTCCCAGTTTTTCTATTACTTTGCTGAAGAAATTCTGTGCAAATGCTCCAAGGAGTTGTTATAGTTCTAGAGAAAGCGAACAGAGACCAGAAAAAAGGATCACACTGGTTCAGCTTCCTCTTTGAACCCAACAAACCCCAAAAGTTTCTTGGCATTTTCACCTCTTCTTTTCTCTTTACTACAGAAAAAAAATGTTCTCTTTGGCCTCTCAGCCTTTTGGTCAACATCCTGCAGGAAAGATGGCTGCAGTTTTAACATATTTCTCTGATATCATGATTTCCTGCCTATTTTTAACTGGAGTGGTCACTGCTGGTCATTTTCTCCAGCCTGACACCCAGACCTTGCTCAAGCACTAACAGTGATCCAGCAGGTTGGGATAGTCTCCCAGGGGAGACAGCTCCTGAGGGCAGGGATATACGTAACCTTTGACATTGCTTCTCTTCATATATCCATATATTCATATATCTTCATATATCCAAAAGAGCAGGGGCAGAGAAGAATTTTATGATTGCATCCTGATGCCTTGAGTTTTCATTTTATATTTTTTCCAGTCTTGTACTGCCTGGTGTGTAGCTCTGAAGTTTCTTGTAGCCTGTTAGCTTCTGCTCTCTTGGGCTGGTTGGACATAACAAAGCCTCTCGAAGCTCGCTCAACAAGGACACCTAGACCATCCCTGGCCCAAAAAGTATAAACCAAAAGCCTCTAAAGGGGACAAAAGCTTAGGGAAATTACATCATTAACTGAAGCTTTAATTGGAGAATTAACCCTGATATGCAAATGAACCAAACTTATGAAATTGTGAAGAACCCATGACCTGCCACCCATCTTGAGATCCATCTTGGCAGGAGCCTCTAAACTCCCCAGGGTGCACCTTTGAAGGCCTTTCAAATAAATACCTACTTTATTCCTTTATTCCTGTTTAGTCTCAGGGTTCTTTTAGGTGGCCACCTCAGGCATCAATCCAACTGAAGAAAGGAGACACCAAACAAAACTGTGCAAAATGTACTTTAAAAAAGGTAACAAGGCAAACTTTAGAGCTCAAAAAGTTTGAAGTGGATGAGTTCTCTTGGGGAGCTAAGCTGTCTACCCATCAGTGCAATCCTTCTCCCAAACCCTTATTTTTGCAAGGGGAAGTCGTTGTTGGATAAACTGCTGGAAAGCTTAGGAAAGCTTAAGAAACTCAGGAGCAACCAAAACAACATGGTGATGGTGATGGGTATGGGGATGGGGATGGGGATGGTGATGG
>VZRF01007476.1:82925-125974 GCA_013396875.1 Vireo altiloquus
GATGGTGATGGTGATGGTGATGGTGATGGCGATGGTGATGGTGATGGGGATAGTGATGGGGATGGTGATGGATGGGGATGGGGATGACGATGGGGATGGGGATGGCGATGGCGATGACGATGGTGATGGTGATGGTGATGGTGATGGTGATGGTGATGGCGATGGTGATGGTGATGGGGATAGTGATGGGGATGGTGATGGATGGGGATGGGGATGACGATGGGGATGGGGATGGCGATGGCGATGACGATGGTGATGGTGATGGTGATGGTGATGGTGATGGTGATGGCGATGGTGATGGTGATGGGGATAGTGATGGGGATGGTGATGGATGGGGATGGGGATGACGATGGGGATGGCGATGGCGATGGCGATGGTGATGGGGATGGGAATGGGAATGGGAATGGGGATGGTGATGGTGATGAGGATGGTGATGGGGATGGTGATGGTGATGAAGATGGCGATGATGATGGAGATGGTGATGGTGATAGCGATAGTGATGGCAATCATGATGGTGATGGCGATGGTGATGGTGATGGGGATAGTGATGGGGATGGTGATGGATGGGGATGGGGATGACGATGGGGATGGCGATGGCGATGGCGATGGGGATGGGGATGGGAATGGGGATGGGAATGGGGGTGGTGATGGTGATGAGGATGGGGATGGGGATGGTGATGGTGATGAAGATGGCGATGATGATGGAGATGGTGATGGTGATAGCGATAGTGATGGCAATCATGATGGTGATGGCGATGGTGATGGTGATGGCGATGGTGATGGTGATGGCGATGGTGATGGTGATGGCGATGGTGATGGTGATGGCGATGGTGATGGAGATGCTGATGGTGACGGTGATGGCAATGGTGATGATGATGGCAATGGCGATGGCAATGGAGATGCTGATGGTGATGATGATGGCTGTGGTGATGATGATGATGATGATGATGGTGATGGCAATGGCATTCTCAGCACCAGCCACAGAAGGCAAGTGGTAAAGGCTGAGTACAGTGAAATTCTGCCCCAATGCGAAACCATGTCTACTAGATCAAAGGTATTGACAATCATGATGTTTTCACAAGTTTATTTTGTGCAAAAGCCCTGAAAGCAGACCCTAATTTCAGGTTTGTCATTAAGCAAACCTCTAAACTATGCAGATGCAAAACAGGCTTTTTTGAAAACTCCATAATTTAAATACCAGGAGTTTTCTTTCTGTTTTGTTCATTATAAATGTTCTGCGTTCAGCTCTTGATTTTGTTTCAGGGCTTTGCCTATAGACTTTCTGACTTTTCAAATAAAAACTCTGCTCATAACATCTCAGAAGTTAACTTGGATTCGGCTCAAAATGAAAAAAATTTAGGAAGTCTGAAAGGGAAAAAATACTCTCAAAAAAATTAATAGCCTGTTTGTAGCAGTATTAAAAATGGAATTCCTTGGCCTCTGCTAGTGTTGTTTGGATATGTCACAGGCTGTTACATCAGTCATGTTCTGTTATGTTAATATGTGGAGATGAATCACGGCAAGGCCACAGCAGCCAAGAGATGTCAAACACCAACACCTTGACACAAAGTGAGAAACAGCCCTTATGTGTGCTCAGGCCTTTGACTCACCAGCTTGAATTCCACAAAAACACACAACTCAAGCTCCACACACTTACTGGAAAGACAAAATGAAGTCTTTTTTCCCATCAGATGGGTGTTGATTTAATTAAAAGAAACCTACAAGTTGAAATACCATAAGGTTTCATCTTCTCAAACCATCACTTTCCCATTTTAAAGGCAGATATATTTATTCACCCTCTTGTCAGGAAAAAGCAAGAGACCAAAGTCTCTAAGAAGGAATGATGGAAAGTCACTGAGAAAACAGCAACATGTCTCGTTTCTGAGACGTGACACAGAGGTTGTTACCTCCAACCAGGTAACAAAATAAAACCAGTGTGGAATTCCCTTATTCCTGATGAATTATCAGCAAGAGATAAACCAGAGAAGAAATTATTTGAAGTGACATACTCATATATAATGAGGTATAATATATAAAATACAGGTACAGAAATGTACCTGTAATTTTAATACCATGTCAAGTTGCCCATGGAGCTGTAACTTATTTAGAAATATAGGTTAAAAAAAAAAAACACAAACAAGTGGCTTGTGAATAAATTCAGTGATTACCTATATATTTCAGTACATAGCAACATCATGGCTCCTCATATTACAGCAATCCTATGTGCTGTACTGACACCATGTTATTCTAATTTAAATAACATCTGATAGAAGGTCTTTTTTGGATCAGTTTATCAGATGATTTACATCTGTGGTCAAACCATCTCTCCATTGTCCCTATTAGAGGATTAATACATTGATCTGTATTTTTACTGGTTTTTTTTCTGGCAGCCCTGAAGCTCAGTTTGCCTCTATCCAATTTAAACATGCAGCCATGTAAATGTTATCCTCATTTGTAGCACATCTTCCAGGGAACAAACCAGTGTGGGGTCCATGGAAAAAACAGTGCAATAGCAACTTCATGCACTCCTTAAATTATTCCACTGCAAGTGTTAACCTCCCACTGCATTTACATCTGGAAAGTTAGTTCTCCTGAACTCACTCCAGGCATTATAAAGACTCAGAGGGCTGGATTTAATAAAAACAACTTGGTCACAGTAGCTTAAATTTATACAAGTACAAAGGGAAGTCATTAGGGATGCAGTTCACATAAAAGCCATGCATTTATGCATTTCGATTCTGCCCCTTTTTCTACTTTAGCAGAAGTACATGAGAAGAAGAAAAAAAAGAAGATCAAAAGCTATGGAAGTTTTGCAAGAAGCCAACTTAGTTCATAAGACCATATAACAAAGTAATGTTATTTTCTAAGTCAACGTGGCCTTAAGTGCCTTAAATACGCCTCAAGCTTGCCAGAGGGGAACAACCACTGCAGACCATCCTACTTCTTGTCTACTTTTTGTTCATTCATTAGGAAAAGTTTTCCATCTCATGTCTTACCTACCTCAGTCTTCCTCCTGCTCTGAAAGCACTTTAGTTATTTTGAGAGCAGGTCTGCCAAATGTGTTCTGCCTCACCCTCTCCCCTCATGCCTGTGCCCACGTAAACCTGGACATGCACCTTCTCTGGACAGAAATGGGGTTTGTTCCTAACAAAAAACCAAAATTCTTTCCCTACAAACACTGCTTTTGTGATGTCCTTTGCCTGTAGGTTTGCTGTGCTTAACAGGATTACCAGCTGTCAGTAAATTCATGTGCTGTTCATAAATCTAAGTGAATTCTTTGGACAGCTGTTCATCTGGGCATAAACACATTAATTCTAATAGCCACATTAGTTCTACGAGTTTATTTGTTTGGTTGTGATTTTTTAGCTTTCGCTCAGAATAATTACTTCTGACACTCTCCTATCAAATAACTTTTTGTTGCTGAGAGTTTTCGTACTTTCATTTGTTTTAAGCCAAACCACTACAAATCTTTTTCTTCACAGATGCTGTAACACGATGGACAGGCTGTCACAAGCAGATGGACTTGCTCTAAATCCAACCTCAAAAAAAAACATCCCATCAAGGATGAAGAGCTGGACTCCTGGGAGGATCAGTCAATACTCAGCACACCTTCCCCAGTGTTTACTCAGCATATCTCCTGGGCAAATTCCAAACAAGAAACCAGGGATGTGCCAGCAAGAAAGGGAAACAGAGGCAAATATTTCACCCAAAATCCAGCAATGAGCTCATCTTCATGCATGAGCTGTCCCTGTTGTGGGATATTGATATGGAAACAGACACAGCACGGAGACAGAGGTGGGATAACATGGGAAGGAGGGAACAGGTGAGGCTTTGGATCACAAGTTGGAGAATGGCTTGGTAAAGGATCATGGAGCCAGAGAGACTTGTCTCTGTCTCATGTACCTATAAATCCAAAGCCAGCAAGACGTGGTAACCTACATTCTGTGCTCAGAAGGCTTCCTTTGTGCTAAGGGAAATGGGGCAATTGGTAAGTCACATTGACTCACCAGCATTCGAGTGATCTTCTGAAACAGTTCCCTTTCCCTTCTTCCTGAGGGCTGCTGCTTTTCGTGGCTCACCAGACCAAGAAAGGCAGCCTGGTACCACCACTGGCAGACAGCACCACTAACTGCTGACCACAGCACAGCTAAATAACTTCCTTCCCTCTGAAAAGTCACTAATATTTGATTCCTTGAGATTCTAGCATCTTGGCTATAAAGCATCTGCATGTTTCTTCATTTCTCTGTGTTTGTGGGTACCCTGAATGTCTCTGAATCCGAGGTACTTTAACAGAAGCATCTGAAATAAATTGCTGTGTACTTAAGTGTGGTTAATTTCTCTGTGATTGTTTATCCCCTTCTATAAAATATGTTACAAATACATGAAGTAGAAAAAAAATCATTATTAACTAAATTCAGACACGTGATCATCAACCTGCCTCTGGATGTCACTGTTCTGTGAGAGCTGAAAATATTATGGGGAAGAAAAGGGTGAAAAAAAACAAAAGACTGGGGAAAAAAAACCCACCAAATTTCTACAGACTTAAGATGTAGAGCATTCTTAACTCTTAGATTAAAAAGTATTTGTTACATTCTTCCTTCTAGTTCCAGTTCCAGAAAGGTTCTGTTTAGTGAGTGGATATCTGAAAAGAGCTCTGCAAATTGCTTGCATAAAGCCAAGCAAACAGCTGCACTGTGAAAACATTCCTCAGGAATTTCACAGACATTATCTGAAAGAGATGACACAGAAAAGAGCAAGTGGATTTTCCATTAGTCCAATGCATTTACTGTGTTCTGATGGACTGTTGTGATAAGGAAAGGAGGCACAAATCAATTTGGATTTCACATTCCATTTAATTGTATATACATCGTAGTGTGTTGGGGCTTTGTGTGCAATCTGTGAGCTGTCACCAGCACAATAAAGCTGCTTGTATCACTTGCACCACCACAACCAATTTTCTGTACCTTTGCATCTGGGAATCAGGAGAGAATTCTTGGCTGAAGATTGCTAGGCTTGAATCAAGATCCATTAAAGCCTTTTTTTTCTAATCTGCCAGAGCGAAATGGCTTGAAGCAGGCAGAATTTTTCCCATATAACTTCTCTTGTTAATGCAGAGATGAGGTAAATATACTGCATCAGAGCAGAATAAATTTTACAGTACTCCAGGCTTACCTGCCACTCTAGTTATGCTTTGTTTTACTCTCCAGGAAGCAAAGCAATGCAGAATATCCCATTTTTCCAGTGGGGGATCTGGCAGCCATCTGCACAGTTCCAGAGCAGAATGTGACTCATCCACGAGAGATACATAATTCAGGAGGTGTTCCAGGCTCGTTCCATTCCCTTGTGTAGGAGCTGCAAAGCTGTGTCAGCAGCTGGGGCTGCTCAGTGGATTGAGCTCTCTGTGCCGGGACACCTTGGCAGGGCTGTGGGTGCTGAGATGTGGATCCCAGCAGTGCCAGGGGAATGTGGTCCAGCAGCACGCAGGGCTCAGCTCCGTGGGGTACCAGGCTGCCTAAAGAGCTGTCATCCTTTGCTGTAAGCTATTCCCAGAGCTCTCCTTCCCGTCTCTGTGTTTGAGGTGTGAGTGTCCTGGGAGGTTTTGGGTGTTTTTATGGTTTTGCGGAGTCAGGATTCACCACTAATACTGCAGATCGCTGAAAATTTAAAATGAAATTTCAGAGGCAGGGAGAGATAAGAATCACACTGTCTGCTCCTAGACACTCTTTTAGGTGTCTCAACAGGATAAAATGCAGAGTAGAGTGACTGTGTTCCAAAAATATGAGTTACTCATACATGGTAAGAGATGTAGTGAATTGAAAAAAGCCACAGAAGGGAATTCTGGAAAGCCTCCACTTGGGGCATGGGAGAGGCAGGCACAGGGAGAGTTGTCACTAAGGCAACTGCTGCAGCTTCCAGAAGGACCTGTAGCCCTTCCTGACATCAGCTCCCACCACCACTTCCACCACTGCAGCAGAGGTGAGGTAGCTGTAATTATTTTGCTGTTGTCAGCCCATAGTCTCGTAATTCCTCTCTTAAACCGACATTTCATCTTCCAACTGCTGAGAACATAATTTTCTAACTCTCATCAGCTCACAAATCTTCTACAGTAGAAGAACCTTCCCTTAAATTCCACCATGGCAGTACTCTAAAATATCCCTGGGTGACTGATTTTGTCAAGTCTAATCATCTTGGATAAGACAGCTGAGATTTCAATTTGCTCAGGCATGAGCTCTCACCACTCCAGAACACTATTTATAAGGGCACTGTGTTGACTGCAAAGGCTTGGTGATTAAATCACCTTTTTCAAGACAATTTTCAACCTTGCCAGGGAGACTCCCTAATCAGTGACCCATATAATTACTTTTCCATGTAGATTGAATATGAGAACTGTTCATTAATGTTCCAAATATATGAATATCAGTGTTTAAATACCCACAATCATAAATATTGCCAGGAGGAGAATTTCCCAATAGGTTTTGGTTGGATATAGTGGGGTAAAAGATAAAGAATTATAAAGACATTATAAGTTAGAAGAATCCTCTGAAATGGGGAAGGAAAATTGGTGGGGCTTGTTACAGTGCTGGATTTCTACTGGGGCCTTCGAGACAATGACAAAGGAGTGACACACAAATGAGTGCTCTGATCACTGGAATGTTGGTTGTTCTTGCTTCTGTGTTTTCCAAAGAAAGGAAAAAATTTGTAACAGGCATATCCTACTGAAAGAAGAATACTAAAATAATTCCAGGACAAAATTATATAGATACAAGGAAGTCAACGACAAAAAAATCTAAAGCCTCCAAGTCAGTTTTTTCCCTCCTTGGACAGATAATTTCAATTTTGTCTCCCTTTGCTGAGCCCTGGAGACAGAATGGTCAATGTGAGAGGCCAAAGGGACAGGCCACAGCACTCTGCCTTTCATTTTAGGTCACTGCTTCTGAAAAACCAAACGCATTCTTATGTCAATAGGAAATAACATAAAAATGGTAAAAGCTTTATGAGAGATGTGTCTCTTTTATGTATTTATTTTTTTTAACTTAGCATCTCAGTAAAGGAAAGAGCAACTGCACAAAACAACTGTAAACTTCTCAGCACTGCTAAAACACCTGATGATTACATTTGTCCATTTTTATCACCCAAATAACTCATTCACCCCTGGGGCCAGTATTCATTTTTATCTGTACCTAAATAAGATTTTAATTTGAGAAATAAAAGCCTCTTCCTTGGACTGCTCATGCTGTGCAAGATTATCAGCTGCTAATCGTTTATTTTTTTAATGCAATGGGGGCCTCACCCCGTGCATCACTCAATGCTCAGCCTGAGACCATTTGCACGTTTGATGTGGGCTCCAGATTAAACGATGGGACTTCAAACGCCCCTAAATGTTCTAACATTCCTCGTTTCAAAGGTTCTGAAAGGAGAGAGCTCATTCCCAAGGGGTAAAAACACATTAGCTCTGGTCACAAAAGCAGCCGAGAAAGGAGTGTGTGGCAGAGCTGATGAACTGCACCTTCAAGCTCTCTACACAAGCTCAGGGATAGCATCAGGACCTGCTAAAAATACCCCAAGCAGCCTGCCTGACACAGGGTGAAGCTCAGGAAGCTTCAGCAGAACCATTATTTAAGCTTATTGGCTTGGTCTTCCAGCTTTTATGTGTACAAAGTAATAATACAATGCCATCAAGTGCAGTTCTAATATGCCTTGCAATTATGGTACCAAGCACTAATTAAGCTGTTATTGCTCATTTTTATGATGAGAATTTCACTTTTTTTTTTCTTTTTAGTTCATGGGAATAGGAGGAAACTTCACAGAAATCCGTGGTTGTAAATTTTAATTGCTGAGCCTTAATCACAAAAAATAGTGAGAGAGGGAATTAGTCAAATACAGAGGAGCAGAGAAAAATTACTTATATCTATGAAGTTTGCCATAACGACATCTGGGACTGTCAAGACTGGCAGTCGAGGCTCTACAGGATGAAACTTTGAAAAATATGTACATTATTTAATTTGAGCTAAGCTTAACAAATTTCCTGTGTTTTCAATTCTAAATGCTGAAGTCTTTGCAGCAGGTTTTAAGAGAATAATCCTTTTTGTCCCTCCAACAGGTTACAAGTTTAATGATGAAGTTCACACTCCATTAATTTAATGGATAATATAGAAGAACCAGGATCAGTCCCATAGAGAATCATTCCCAAATATCAAACATGGGTTTTACCAGATAATATTGGCCTAAATTTGACATTCAAAATGGAAGTAAATGAGATATTTTGGTATTCAGAGAAGAAAGCATATTTTTATAAGAAATTATTCCATTTGCCAGAGTTTTAATTCATTTGATAACACTTTAAAAAAATATATTTTTTTCTCTTTTTTATTTAGGGAGTTGCTTTCTGTGAACACCAAAACTTGAATTTAATTGTAGTTACAGAAATTTAGGCCTGCACCCACTGTTTCTATGCAGGATATGTCACTTCATCCTTGTTTCTTCATCCTTTTTCCCTGTTATATACTGGACTACACCAAAATTCATTTTAGAACTATGCACAATTTTAAGCAATATTTTTAAGCCCTAAGATCTGATGAGAGTAACCTAACTTCCTTTTATTCTAAAAAAGCCAGAGAAATTTTTACTTAAAGTGCATCTCCTGCAAAACTATCAATTTACTTTTCTCACAAGGGTGTTCTTTAGGAGTACCTTCCTTGGCACTTTTGAAAATTTCATGTTTCCAAGGAATTCTTTAATTCAGAGCAGATTGCAAACTTCAAGAGGAAAAAATACAACGACAACAAAAAACCAATGAAGAAACTCTAAACTCCACAGGAAAGATAAGGAGGAGACAATAAAACAGAGCCAAAAAGGTATAAAGCCAAGCATTGCAGAAATTACTGAATTTCCTGTGAGAGAGGTTCTCCAGATGTTTGCACTGAAGGCACTGCAGGACTATTGAGATGTATTTTGTGCCCCTCCAAGAGGAGCAATGTGGTGTTTCCCAGGAGTGCTGCTCCAGGAGCAGAGCTCCCAGCTCAGGACACAAACATCACTCCCTGCACTCCCCCAGGCCTCCTTCCCCCTCCCCACCCAGCCCAGCACCTCCACAACTCCACACAATTCACTGGCTCATCAAACCTCTTGTCAAGCCCCATAAGTCTCACTGGAAGCCAACTGCTTCCTTAGCACTCATCCAACCTTTATTGCAGCAGCTGGGTTTTTCTTTTCTTTAATGACCCGAGTTTGGAGGCACAGAAAGCTTTGCTATTGCAGCAGCTTTTATTCTGCTAATGCATTTTATAGGTAAGGTGTGATTAACAGCTGGAACAGTTCTGCATTAAAAAGTTGCAACCAAATATTAGTGTTATAACCACGATATTCAGGACAAAAATGCCTTAAGGGAATTTTTAGGTAATTGCTCCAGGGAATGCCTGGATATATTTTTTTTAATGTTTCTGTAAAAGAAAAATAAAAAGACTTATGCATCTAAATGTTTTTCACGATTAAGATCATAAAGAGGTATGTTGGTTTTATTAGTAGGGTCATAGAATGGGTTGGAAGGGACCATAAAATACATCTCATTCCACCCCTGCCATGGCAGGGATGCTTTCCACTGTGCCAGGCTGCTCCCAGCCCCAATGTCCAGCCTGGCCTTGGGCACTGCCAGGGATCCAGGGGCAGCCACAGCTGCTCTGGGCACCCTGTGCCAGGGCCTCCCCACCCATGGAAGTTTGGCCACTTTCAAAGGTCAGAAAATACTAAATTTCACCATAAAATTTCTTTTTATTATCCTACAATATGTAAATAGAGGAAATATTTACTACCTCCTCGTCCTGTCAAACATTCTCCACATGAAAAACAATTCCAAAAAGGACAACCTGGGAGGTCAGAGACAAGACAGCAGCACTTGCTGGTGAAGCCTGAGCTGCAAATCTTTATCTGAGCTGCTGCTGCTGTGTTGAGTTCCTCCTGTGTATCTGGAAAATTTTACTCTTCCTTACTGTATTTTCTATGCATATATTCATTACAACTGCTTCACTGCAAAGTGTCACTGAGGCTGAAGTCTTGTGTCCCTTGCAGACACTGCAATCTATTATAGACAATCTTTTGTAATGCTTAAAGTTTACTCATGAGACAAAGTTTTGATGTGAGCTGGTACACAACCCTAAAATGAAATCTGTTTTCAGCTGCTCATATGAGGGATGAATTGAAATCCAGATGTACTAAAGTGCAGCTGAAATTTGCAAGGCAAAATGATCAAAGATTTCTTTTTATTCATTCCTAGGTAACTTTCCTGATATTTCTAACCCAACTCAGCTCTATTTTTTCTTACCTTTAGTCCATAAGAATACTGCATAACAATCGTAGCTTAATAAGGATCTACTTTATTTAACCTTCTGCATTTCTTCTGCTTCTTCATTGCACAATTTTATGAGTAAGCCAAAATTTTAGTTTTAAAGTTGTTAGTCTCATAATTCTATATCACAGCTTGACAGAAATCACACAAAGATCAGAAGAAAACCTCAAAAGAACTGATCTGAAGGAACAGAGGTTCCCAACCTAGCAGTATTTTGCATTACAAGACAGGACATTAATAATATGTCACAGGTGAAGTGCAGGTGAGGAATTCAGGTTGGAGGGTTAATAACATCATTTCCACACCAGATTAGCCAGCTTTGTGCAGCCATGAGAGGTCAAGTATTTTAGTTCCTACAAATAGTGAAACACCCCCCAAACACTGCTCTTTCCTTCCCTGCATGGGAGAGGCTGAAAAGGTGAAGGAATTCTCATGGGTATTTGGTACAACCAAGTTGTATCAAGTATTTGCCCTTCTCTTTTCTCTCACAGCCAATACACTTCTGAGTGAAGGCCTTTGCATCTAAAGACATATTTCCTTGTACTACAAGCTATTAAAACAAATACAATCTGCCCTGTCCTTCATCTTTCAAGTGATCCTCAGAAGGTCTGAAAACATTTTGGAATGCCATTGTTGTAAAACAGGCCACAAAGGGGCACCTTCCATGCACAGAAACTGATTCCACTGCACGTGAGGGTGTGACACTTTTTAACTCAGAGGGACAAGACTTTGAGAACTGGGTGTAGTTTTGGCATTCCTGTATAGAATATACACAAGATATTCTGTGTATTCTTGTACAGAATACCAGCTCTCTTCAGGGCTCAGTCCTCCTGAGTCTGTGGGCAAGGCAACCACACAGCTCACCTCCTGTCTCAGCTCTGCCAAAAACCATCACCTGAATCCTCCTTTTGCTGTGCTGCAGCTCTCCCACCAGGAGGACAGGAGCAACACTTATTTACTATGTAAAATGCCACATTACCAAATTACTACATCAAAATCTCAAAATCAAACCAAACTCATCTCATGGTTATCTTCTGTATTATTGCTTTTCGCCTGATGAATAAAGCCTGAGGGGTCAAATTGAGAAATGTTCTGTCTCCCTTCTCTGCAGACAATGTGGAGTTTTAGCTCCTCATAATTTCCATATATGTATATTGTATTTAAAAAAAGAAAAAAAAAAAAACAAACAAACATGCAATAAGTGCCTGGGCTCCAATGGATCACAGTAAAATTTCAAGCTCTATGAATCTCAGCACAGTTTCTACCTACTTTAATTCAAAATGATTTTATTGGGTCAGTGTGTCGGGTCTTCTTGTCGAAAGGACACACACACACACACAGGGTTTTCAGAAAGGAAAGCGAAGACCATCTTTAATGCGTTCAAGCCTAGTTCTTATACATTTTCTGCGAAGCATAGGAGTTTGTAACAAGGACAGAGATTGGCTAACACATGAGAATCAATTAGTACACGATTAATAATTGGTAGGTTATTTCTAGCGCGGGGAGTAGGAATGGAATTCCATAACATTTCGTTATCGAAGCAGCTTGGCGCCTCAATGCCTGTAGTTTTAGTTTCTTAAGCGTAACATGCAGCTTCTCTACGCTGTTTTTCTTAATTATCACGCACAAGGACAACTTGCCCTTGAGCTCTCTCCTTAGGGCGTCCTTTATAATATGGTTGTAAAGTCAGGGATTCTGTAAGGGCCGCAACATCAGTGGAATTCCAGTCATTTACATCAACTGTAAAATGCTGGGGGACAAAACTGGGGAAGAGCTGTACAGACCTTCAGGGCAGGAGGTGGAATTTGATGGTCCTTGTGGGTCCCTCACAGCTCAGGATATTCTAAGTAAGCAGACACAGCAAGCCAAACACGGTACACAGCCTCACTGCATTCTGACAGGAAAGAGGTGAAGTTCAGTCCTTTTAACATTCTTACTCTCTCTCTACTAAGCAACTGGAATAAAATTATGTGATGGATCACATGAGAAATTCTTGGAGAGAAAAACCTAAATTGGAATATTCCCTTTCCATCACCTTTACTCTAACAGGGAGCATGGAGGATCAACACAAGGTGAAATGCTGGATATAGAAATTGGGGCTCGTGTAAAATAGTTGTTCCATCAAAATAAGCAAGCAGTGTTGTTTTGCTGAACAACTCCAGCAGTCATGGTGGCTTTTCCTGTTATCTGATACCATAGCAACAATAATCCAGTTTAAACTCGTAGTAAGGTGATATATTATCATGACAGCTGCGTTGGACTGCCTCTCCTGTGTTATGCTCTTGACTTTACACAACAATGTTAAGATGTTTTTTAACCAAGTTTTCAAGTTGAAAATAACATGGTGTCAAAATATTTTCTCTGAACCAATCAGCACCATTGAAAAACATCACTGAGCTTTCCATTTCCATGACAACTCGTCTCAAATGTTGCAAAGCTGCACCAAATTTCCTTACAAAGAAGGGTTCTTACAAGAAAAAACTGATTCATGTCACCTACTATACTTTAAAAACCTACAAATGTTTTGTATGTTCACAAAAAATACTGTACTGGTGATGTGAGGGTTTTCCAGATTCACGTTTCTGGTAGGAACTTTTTATAAATGGCAGGGACAATTTCTCTGCTTTAACAAAATTTAGATCTGCTACAAATTGTTGATTACAAAGTAAATGAAAAAACAACAAACAGAAGAATGTGAAAATTGAAAAAAAATATTATTTTCACCAAATACAGCAGGGAAAATTTTGGCCTGAACTGACAGCTATACAATTAAAATGGAAAAAAAACCCCAAACCTTCTATAGTTTCCCCATATTTTTCCCCTAGGGAACCACCATCAACATCTGAGAAACTCAAAATCCTTTCTTCTGCTAAAGATAGCTCATCTTGTGATTCCAATGATTTGTGTTTAAAGGAAAATAATCCCCTTAATATAGTGGCAGAGATGTCTTATTAAACACAGTCTGCTCTGGGATTAACAATTTATTATCAAATCTAAAATCACTCAGATTAGTGACACAGTGTGATTAGTGGAATAAACTCCACAAAGTATTATAAACCTACAACTAAATTTCATTTGTAGTGGATTTTCAGGTAACCAATTACAATTTACAATCCATTTACAATGGATTACTGTGTGCTTTAAGGAGGTCTTTTATTAACAGTTGGATGGGAGAAAAGTATTGGCTTTGCAGTGCTATTTCACCAACCCAGTCCCCATTAGCTGCAAACTCTTAAAGCACAGAGTAAAATGATAATGCCAATGCTTAAATTAGGTATCCTTTGACAATTAACTCGAACTTCTAATAGAGCACTACTACCCTCTTCCAGTATCTCTGCTATCTGCACGGTCTGGTGCAGGGACTGTGGGAAGACAAAAGGAATCAGAAAAACCTGCATGGAATGAAGTGGAAAGTCAAGGATTTAGAATAATGATTAACTTTTATATGGTCATAGAATATTCTTGTAGCTCACCTTTCCATGTGTGTGACTTTCTTTTGATTAAAAAAAAGAATTTTGATGTCGCTGACAAATGGGCTCAAAGATGGACACAGTCTCGGTTTTAATTGGTTGACATAACCCAAGCAGGTACTTCATTACAATGTGGAGATCAAATCAAAAATAGATGTCAAAGAGTTGCTACATATTGGATTCTTTATTAATAGACTTTATAATATCTGTCATTTTTGTGACCTCCACTATAAACATTAAAGAAGAGTATTTTTCATTACTAAAATAGAATGAGAAAACCCTGAATTTGTGAGCTTATCCAGAGGCTCATTTCATGAGTGGTATTGCTTTGAGTACAGCAATCAATCTTTCAGAGAGTGCCTCTAGAAAGTGATGGTTACATTTCTCCCTGGCTAGGGAGGAAACTCCGGGAAAGATTGCTGCAAACCCTGCTAACGATCCCAAATGATTTCTGTGTAAATCATTAAATGAAGAGAGATTCCCAAACCCTCACATTTTCAAGCGATTTGTCTGCCTGGCTGACAAGCTTCAACGAAAGACAATTCCACGGCGCAGAACAGGACTCCGTGAGGCCTGCTGTGATCAATCTAAATAAAGTATGGAATGCAAAATGCTTCTCTGCATTGATTTCACTACATCTGGCAATAATTTTTCCAGCCTCCTTGATTGACTCTTAAAATTACAGCAGGCATTTTTCGGAGCGATGTGTCTATGCTGTTAAACGAGTCCTGCACAAAGCGCAAGTTACTGAGCTTCTTTCAGAGAGTGACGTTAAACCCTCACAAAAAACGGCCACCAAAGACATATTCAGCTTCTATCTGATTAAAAAAAAAGCAACAACCCCCACAGAGAAAAAGGGATTCTGAGGAAATGACGCCGTTTTCCAAGGAGAAAAGGAAGAATGTGCTGCTGTGCCTTGGCTTGACATTAACTTGCCTGCTGAACCAGCCTCTCTGATGGATGGGCACCAGGTACTCCCTCTTGGCAAAACTCTTATAAGCTTATTAAGAAATTGTATTAATTTCCTTCTGTTTCAGACTTATGGTCCACAAACGGTTCGTTATTTAACAAGTAATTAACCACCAAAGCAGTGGTTAGCTCACTGTAACCAGATGTGCTCCACAGATGGAAGAAACAGGCGAAAGAAACTCCTTCCCATTTTTCCCACAACAGCACACTAACAGAGTAGTGAAATTCAACAAAAGCTGAAAGAATTGCAGTGGCAACAATGTGAGAGTTTTGCCTTTTTCCCTGACTCTTGCCCAAGCCCAGTGAACGTGGATTTTCAGTGGTGTGATGCAAAACCAACCATGTTCACTCTTACAAGAAAACAGCCAAGTGCCAACAACAGCCTTTCAGGAAGATTTCCTCTGTCACTCCCATAATATGACACAGTTTCCATTTTGGTGTTTGAAAGGATAGCCAATAGCTTCTAAAAATGTTTTAAGAAATCACAATAGTTTGGGATTTCAAAAACAAAACAAACAAAACATCTCTGCTACTGCAGCAAGCTTTTAATTCCAAAAGCCTATCACAAGTCAGAAGAACCCAAAAATTAATTTTCTGATACCTCCTAACATTTGAGATTCATTTGGGGCATTTTCTTTGTCCGAGAATTGAGCTAAAGTTTTCCCAGCATGTTTCAATCCGTTAATTTGTTTTACCAGGTTAATGATTTCAACAACAAAAAGTCATCCTCCTGCACCTCCTATGGCACCATGGCACCTACTCCCTGCCTGTGCTGCCAAGAACAAACGTGTTGTTGGGTTTATTAATGTCACCTGAAGCAATCTGTTGGCCTCACTGCCTCCAGCAAGTGGGCATGCCAAATACACAAGAGTAATAATTATTTTAATGTATGCTCTTGTTTGGATCTCCATTTCTGTAACTGCCTCCCCTCAAAATCTAATAGAATAATTTAAGTCCCTCACTAGCTGAATATTTTAAAAAGAAATAAAATTAATTAAAAGAAGACCAAGTCCTACAGTTCTTTCTCAACCTTTTTTAGCAAGATACAGACTTGTATCAAACAACAAAGTTTATTAAACCTCTTTTAAATACAGGTCATTAATCGCCTTCATTCCCCAAATGACTTAGCCCCATCTGCACCCTTGCCAAGCCACTGAGACAAATTAAAGAGGGAGGTGCACATTTTCTAGGAGGCACTTTAATATATTCTCGTGTTTGCCCTACACGAGGCTTTTACCACCTTCTCACAATTACTCTTTGGGAGAAAGCAGGAGCAGGAGGAAGGGTTGGGATTTGGTTGTTGTTTTTTTCCTCCACAAACAGCACTTCAAAATTTTTCGTCAGTTTGGCCAGACGGTGTCTACCCACCGCTATCTAGGATTATATTTCCAATATAATAATTAATTACCAGACTTACAACCACACAGAAGTAAAATATAAAGCCAGATGCCCCTTAAAAATTTTTATCCAGGGTTGCATTTGCTGCTGTCTAGGGTTTTGTGAAGAGCTTGGAAGGAATATCCACCCCAGAGCCTGGGCAATACCATCACCTCTGAGCTGCCTCTGAAATTTTTGGAGCACAGATGGAATTCTGCAGAGACACGGAAGCACACATGGAATAAGCTGAAATGAGCTTAATGCAGAAACAAATGTTTGGCAGTGCAAGATAATGACTGTGTAGCTTTTTGTGCAAATTAAGCACTTCTCAGGGTTGATTAGGGCTGCATTTGTAGAGAATTCATAAAGACATTCATGAATAAAAATCACTTGCTGGACTTTGGTCTAGGCTAATCACTGTCTCTCTGGAGAAACAACAGCAGAGACAGGAAAACTTCTTCAATATCCTGTGTTCAGCATCTTCAACATTTTAAACTCAAAAATATTTTTAATCCCACATGCGGAATCAGACCCACACTAAAAACACTCTTCTTCTGCCTTTCTCAGGCCTTCAAATGTGGCCAAGAAGCTGAGAGAAAACAGCTTCAATTAGAACAATTTTTACAGGTGAGTTATAAATCTCTGAAACCAGGAGTTCATAATCACAACACAGACACACCACAGTGACACAGCTCCACGAGGATAAATCAGCCTCTCGTCCTGTAAGTCACATTCTATAAATCAGAAATTTGCAATGTAGATCTCAGCACTTGTTCATAAATCGGCAAAGCTGATCAACACTAGGAATAATATTTTGTCAGAAAATTGCGTTTGTCAGAGATAATCCCCTGTGTTAGCTTGCTTAAAGTTGTTTGAAGGTTGCGTTTTGGGGGTTCCCCCTGTGAACTCCCTAAGCCAAAATTGCTGGTGTTTGGGCAGACCCTGCAGTGGGAGAGAGCTCTGCCTGCCCAGGGCAAGGCTGTAAGGATGGTTCTGTTCCTGATATTGCTGCCACAGCCAGCACCCAAAATAAACATCTGAAAATTTGGATACCCCAGGCTCCCACACATTCTGCAGGTCTACTCCAAAATCCAGGGCTCTGCTGAGCAGACAGGTACAGCATATACAGGCCTGGGGTGGATAAGACAACGAGGCTGAAAGACAAACTTTCTGCTGCTGGGTTGGTCTCATTTGTTACCACCCAGACCAGTGTAACCTCATCTCTGCATTAAAAACTACAATTTTCAAGAACACATCAAAAGTTTTGCTTTAAAAAGAAGGAAGTGGAATGGATGCAAGAAGAATTCTGGATTATTTTGTGGTTTTCCTGGGCAAATTTGCCAGTGGTTTTCTTAAAAAAAAACAAACAAACAGAAAAAGAAATCCTACAGAAATTGAATTTCCAACTTGTAAAGCCTTTCCTAGTACAGTGAGAATGGCACTTTCTAGATAAAAATTGTTCCTAGTACACACATTTAATGTGACATGCATTTCTGAGTGAAAGCTGTTTATCTCTTCAGTGCAATCAGTAAACAAACACAGGCACATGTTCATTTAGAGCATTTCAATAATGATCTGTGTTTACTGAACTCAGAAAGGGTCAGCTGGGTTCAATCTTAACTCCTCTTCCCTCCAGCCTTGAAAAATGAGAGAAAAGCTGTTTGTTTTCTCTTACTAAATGTTCAAGAAATTATTACTGAAAAATACCTTTCAGCCTCAATAAACAGAAAATGCAGAATGAAATAAGTTTCTTTCCTCAATAGAATTCTTTATTGCCTCTAATACAAACAAGGGCAATCACTGAGCGTGGGACTAACTGTGCTCACCTTCCCATGGTTTCTCTGGATGTGAGATGGAGATTTCTCCTGTGGAAATAAGTCACTTCCAAACGACCTGATACCACTGGAGGAAACGATGCACCAGAAAAAATATTTTCTGCTTTTAGCACTGCTGTTCCTCCAGAGTAAAGGGACAGCACGCACGGGCTGAGGGGATAAGGGAACAAAGCCACACACGCTACTCATCTTCTCTCCATCCTCATGCTACTCTGGTGGCTACACTGAGAAAAGAGACTAAAGGCATTAAAAACACTCCTCCAGCTCTCCCAGGAGCTCCATGCACACAGGGTGGGATTCCAGGAATGACAAAGTGTTTGCCCTTGAAGTGCACACTCCAACCAGACCTCTCCCAGGGCACTGCAGGGGGAGATGAAGGAGTGGATAAAGGGCAGGGGGAGCCTGTGGAGACTTTAATCTCAATAACGTGGCCATGTGAAGTCATCCCACAGCTGGGCAGGGCTGACAGATTCCTTTTGCTCCAATACCTTGATGCCTTAAATGGCTCCCTAGAAACAGAGAGCAGACCGGAATAAAGGAATAAAGGAGGGATTGATTGGAAAGGCCTTCAGAGGTCACACACTGGGCTCCAGAGGCTCCTGCCTCAGTGCATCCCAACATGGACAATGACAGCTCCCGAGTTCTTCCCACTTTGATATCAGCATCAATTCCCCAAGCAGAAGCCAGGCAAGGACGGAATTTGCCCAAGCTTGCCCCCCTCTCCCCAAGATGAAGGTTTGCAGTTGTTGGGCCCAGGAGGGTCTGGGTGTCCTTGGAGAGCGAGCTGGAGAGGCTTTGTTATGTCAGTGTGAGCATGAGAGAACAGCACTGAACGAGCTCCAGGGACCTGCAGAGTTACACTGGGCACTGCAGGATGGGAACAGAGAAAAGTTCAAACCTAAGGCATCAACCTTCATCAGAGGCACAAGGGCATATTGGCCATAAGATCTCCCAGCAGTTACCAGAAATGAGGAATTTGGACATTGTGTTTCAACTCCCTGCCCCAAACCACTGTAGGTTCATGCCCTGGAGGCAGGAGAATAACATTTCTGTAGGATCATGGACTACGAATTACAGGACTGATTTAACCAGAAAATTAATGCACAAAACAGATAAAGATAAATTAAGTTGAATATCATGTAGAGTCCTTGTGTAATTACAAGTTCAGATACCAAGAGCTGATATGAAGTCCCTAGTTAAACTGCATTTTCATATTGGATTTTTCAGCAGTGAGCTAACTGATGTCCTGTTAAAAAAAAAAAAATGCTTTTGGTTTCTTTTTCCTAGTAATGTTCAGAAATGTGAATGAGATTCTAATATTTAGGATGCATTTGTAAGAACGCACTTACACAACATGAATTATGTTTGAATGATTCTACCTTCATAAATAACTGAAAAAGGTAGTCATAAATGGAAGTATTAAGTAAATTTGGTGTAAAGCTCATCATGCTTTTCTGAAGTATTAAATTTTTCCATTCCAATAATTGACTTCAATCACAAAGTTTGTGATGTAATAGGTGCCCATTCATTGTCAATTTTTTTTTTTTTTTTTTTTTTTTTTTTTTTTTGCCTAGGGTGTCTTCCAGGCACACAAAACTTTATGGAGATGGAGAGATGTGGAAGAGAAGGGAGCCCTGTAGCCAAAAAATTCTTAGTAGGTCAGGTCAATACAAAATGTTACGGTAAGTTATGTTCATGTCTTTGAAACACTTAGAATTACTCTGAAATGCTATTAAAATCTCTGCCCAAAAGTACACTTTAAAGATTCACACAGACTGACAAACAGCAAAAAGGTATTGCTGAGAATAATCTTTAATTCCAAAGGAAATTTCTAACTGTGCAAAAGAAACCAAGGCTTTAATAGTTATTTGTTAATAATATGCCCAGACTTGTGAAGGATTTTAACAGCCTGATTTAATGCAAACTTTTTCTGCCACAGAGGCATTTCCAAAGAATTTATCCAGGATTCTTGGCCAATCTCTTGTAATTGAAAAGGTGATAAAACTTCTTTTGAAGAACAACTGGAAACTGTTAAATGCAGCTGTGAACAGGCCAGATATTTCCTTTTCCAGCTCATTTCTCTGACAAGGATGGGATGGCTCCAGTGCATGGCACCTTTTACATTCCAGAGGGGACTTTTTAAATACAGCATCAAAGTGAACAAAAGTTTTCACGTGTGTGAAGGACAGAGTAAGAGAATAGAAATGTAAAACTTCTGTCATCAAGGCGTTAATTTTACTTGAACTCACTTTTTTTTTTGGTTAATTTTTGCTGAGTTATTCCTCTAGTTGGTTAAAGAAATTAAATACAACTTTTGGAGGAAAGCAAAACAAAGCATAGAGAGCAAGAGTTTTCTGGAAATCAGACATTCACTCTTTCCCCCCCATCTCTCCACGGCTTTGCTGTGCAGGGTACATAACCCTCCTGAAATACAATCCACATAAACAGATAAGAATTGGTGAGATCCTTTCTGAAAGTTCAATACTAAATTATAAATACAACTCTGAGGCAGATGCGACTCATCTTCTCTGAATGTAAAGTGGGATAGATAAACATCGGTAAATGTTATGTATTTCAAAACACACAAAGTTTAATCAAATTAAAGCTCTGTTTCACATTCTTTGGCTTTTCTTCCAAGGAACGTTCCTATTCTAACTAGCTGTATATTTATTTTAATATACAACACTGCAAAATATCATCTTTCTTCTGTTATTTGCCTGAAGGAAATTCATTTCAAATATGAAACTTTTACACAATATTTACTGTTCAAGTATAGCAGCTTTTATTAAATGGGGGCAGACAGGATGCCAAGGGATTTAAAGAGAGAATTAATAACAACCATTGCTAATTTAGGCTTATGCAGTACTTTATTGCAAAAGCAAGAATGAGGATAGGAAACCATGGATAATCCAATTGATACTAAACATTTTTAACCTATTAACTGTATTTAAACAAAACATTTTTAAAAAGAAGGCTACACAGCTAAAATAAGACACATAATCCACCAGGGATGGCATGGAAAATTAATCTTTTCCCTTTTAATTTGTGTAAATTTGCAATAAGAGTGTACAGATTTACCTTCCTCAGCTTCACATGATCTACATTGATTTTGGTGAGATCACAGGTGAAAGGACAACTGTAATTCACAGGAGCTCAAAAACCAGATTACAAATAAATCTTCTAGGTAAGAGCACAGAAACAAAACCAGGGCCAGGGAACAACCTGGGCTGAAAGGGACCTGAGGAAATCATCCAGTCCAAGCTCGTGCTCAAAGCAGAGCCACAGGCAGATCCAGTAGCTCAGAGTTTATCCAGCCCTGGTTTGAAACCTCGGAGGAAGGGGATGGCACAGCCTCCCTTGGCAGCTGCTCCTCCATTTGATTGTGCTCAGCAGAGGACAGCTTTCCTTAAATCCACTCAGAGACAGAAGGGCTGTGAGGCAGATAGAATAATTCTAAAGTCCTGAAATAAAATAAAGTTTGTTTCTATAACTAGGGTGAGAAATGAGTTTGGTTTCACAGCACGATTTAATGCAGTCATCTGCTATTACAACACCTTTGCTCAGAAGATGTAAAGAGAGCCCCTAAGTTATTGGATATCCATATAATTAAGGTCTTTTTCCCAGCAGACAGGGTGGATATACACTTTTTAATTCAACACGTGCATTCTGAATTCAATACAAACTTTATTCACTTTATACAGCAACTATTTTGACTTAACTTATTCTTGTAGGGTTATCTATAAAATTCATCAGTGTAGTGTCTGACAGGTTTACAAATAATTAGTTAATTTGCCTTCATATCACTCTTCAGCATTACCTATCATATCATCCTCAAACATCTTAGACAAAAACCCTCAAAAGTAGTGATTCCTAACTCACTATGGAAACTAAGAATAAATAAGATTTTCCCCCTTTTATTCCATACAAGGCTTGTCTTATGATGAAAAAATGGTTAAATTCCTTTAAGAACTGAAACCCAATCCTCTACAGCAGAGCCATCAGGAGTCTTCAGTGTGAATTCTAAAGCCAGAAATGATGGGAACTTATCACAGAGAGTGTCAGGGAATCTTCACAGCAAACAGTTACAGCTCCTTTAGAGCAGCATGTATGCACTGCTTAATTAGTATTAATACTAATTATGCATCTGTTCTCTGCTATTTATAATAGTGAAGATATAGCATAATATAATGCAAAAATACACAGAAGAAATGCAAATATCCTTGCATTAAATACTGTAATGATTACTGTCATCTCAAACCTGTACAACATTGAAGAGAGCATTGAGGCAACTTTGTGTTAAAATTCTTTATGGAAAAGATGTATCAAAACCCAGAACTGTGAGTTTCATGAGAAAGCTGTATAAAACTAACTACAATAGGTGACAATGAACTATGGTAATTTTTAGTGGTTCAAATGACTGTTAGCTGGAATTTTGTTTGAAGCATTAACGAAGGCTTATTTTGCAAAGGTTTGCAAAGCACTACAACCTGTCACAGTCTCGGCACAAAATCTGTTATTTAAGGCCTCCAATCTGTAAAATCTCAATTCCTACACTGGTTCAAAGAATCTGTTTTGATTTTGTGAAAGGCAGGTTACTCACATCTTGTATACAACACACTGCCTTTCCCATTAGTATGTAAAATCTTCAAAAAATCTCAAGCTCTCCAATGAAAATTGGTGGATATCCAGTGAAAAGAACAACTTCAGTTTTTCTAAATTTGAGTTTCCACTGTTCCTCAAGGTTTTCCCAAATCCTTTGGTGCTCACTCTGTTTCCATCACTGCTATTCTTAACCTGTTCCACAGATCCACAGCACAAACACATTATTTTTATGACTCCATTCTCTCACCATTTGCAGGGCCCCACTGACTTTTCTTCCATGGCACTAAATAGAAACTTATCTTCACTATAAGTCTTTCAGAATAGGAATTATTCTCTAACAGTAAGAAGCCCACTAAAATGGGGAATATTGAGGAGGATAAAATTATCCTCATCTTGCTGCTCCATGGAGAGGCCAAATTACAGCAGAAATATCACTTTTTACACAGAGGGATCACTGACCTTTCAAAGATCTGCACATTCTCTCATTTTTCCTTCTTCTTCTTTAAATGGCAAGAAGGGTTTTTTTTTTTCTTTTTTAATAAGAACAAAAGAAAAATTAATGTATGAAAGCACATAAAAATGCAGTGGAAGCAGGTTAGCCCCCCATTATTATGTAGGGAGAAAAGTCTGACCCAAAACAAACACATAAATACTCAGCACCAAACAGATCAGCTTCTACCCAGCAACTGAGAGTTCCAAACACTGAAGAAAATTTAAAAAGTAAAATAATAAAAAGTTAAGCAGCACAGTGATCACCATCATAGGGACTATAGGGCCCCTTTTTCTAGAGCCATTTTGTGATCCTCAGACCAAGAATTTTTCCATGTGTAAATGTAGTTCTCCATGCCAAGAAATTCTGCAGATATTCCCACAGTTGAAGATACCATCATTGAAATGACCAAGAGGAATTATAAACCTTTTCTCTCACATTCTCATCCTCATTCCACAGCCTCACTTTGGGTTTGTGGCTTTTTTTTTCCTATTTATTCTGAAAACAATTCAGTTAAAACTGATCTATTCCTCCAGCATCCCCATCCCAAAGTGTCTGCTTCTGGTTTCTCAAGAAAAATTTGAAACTTGAGGATGCTCAGCCACTTCCATTAAAAATGTCATTTCTCTCAGTGTTTAGTTTCCCTCAAAAAGTTTCAGTAACAAATTACAAGCAAGTTAAAACAAACTGAGAACACAAACGAAGACATTCAGTGAAGACTTTTTTCCATTAATACTTTCTATAAATAACCTGTGTCAGTTTTGACCATATCGGCACCCAACAACCACACAAGAAATTCGTGTTTCTACAAAAATACAAAATACAAGTCCTTTGCTTTTTCTCATTAAAATGTTTCAGGCAGCAGTCTTTACAAGCATAAACTTTCCTTCTTTGATGCTCTCCCAGTCTGCCACCATGTACAGATGGCAAGTTATAATGGGGAGATCATATACTAATTTGAGACATTTCCAGCTCAGATCATGAATCAAAGTGCCGACACTCTATAATGAGAGATCGATGGTGTTTTTTGTAGAAAAACCCTATAGGATTCTATAAATAATGAGCGTTTAGTGGGACGTGCAGGCAGCAGAGAACAAATCACATTTTCTGCAGAGGGGTCTTTAAAACCACACCTCAAACGTGATAAATGTAGTGTGATGGAAAAGACTACAAATGTTAAAGCGCTGTGCAGCATAATGTGTTCAGAAATTAGAAGCCAGTGCATTTATATTCTTCTGTTTAGTGGTTAAGCAATGCTTCCATAAAGACCTTTTCTATTGTTACAGTAGCAGCAGCAGCATTTCCCAAGGTTTTACGGACGGCAGCAAAACAAAATCAATTCTTTATTTCCAAAGGCTCTGCGTATTTAACACACTCGTAGCTTGTTGTAATGCACTGCATGTGAAACAAGTAAATATCTCGGCCAGCTCATTACACCTTACTCCAGAGTAATGAGGTAATAGTCTTCAGCTCAGGCACCATCTGGGAGTCCCAGGAATAGCAGTGATTGCTGAGCTGGGCTTGCTGCTCTCCGGCAGGCGGGCAGGGAGCAGGCTCTGGGCCAGCTGGCACTGCAGCAGGGCGCTGGGCAGTGCCACCACACCAGGGACAGAGCCTGGACATCCTCCTCACCTCTAATCCACATGCCTGGATCCAGTGCCACTCCTGCATCCAGGAGGTGCTCGGGGTGACCATGCACAAACTGCAAATAAAGCTCATCCTCCCTTCTACCTCGCAGACTTCACCTCCCTTTTCTTCAACAAGTCCTGACCTTGCTCTGGTCCCTTCTCCCTCCTCTCACTGATACAATATTCCAGCAAAGCAGAAGGGGACAGAAAGAGGAACAGAAGAATTAGAGACAGAAGCAACAACTCAATTTCTTCTTCACAGAGAGAAACTTCAAGCAGAAGTTACTCATGAATCTTGAAATTATCCCTTAAATCATGAACACTATCAAAAGCCTGAGAGAAAACCCGGGTATTACCCAGGACTAGTAAACAACGTCTAAGCCTCCAACCTGGGAAGCAATTCCTGATTTAAGGATTTTTCTTTAGTGTTTCCCATACAGACATCCCAACAATTCCAGTAAGACTCACTCACATCTCTTAGATCTTGATCTTGGCCCCAAAAACTTATGTATTCAGGTGGGAAATAAAAAAAAAAAAGCTTTTGTACCATTTCAGCATTTGATTCAAAAGCTGTCAGTTTTAAGCCTAAGAGTTTCCTCTTCACTGCCTCACTCTAGAAATGGAAATGCCTGTTAAAAGGGACAGGTCAGGAGGCAATTGCTGCCTGAGATCTCTGTTTGCTGTTTTCCCAGCCTCTGTTCTGTCTCTCCCTCTCTGACTGCATGTGCCTCTTCCCCTCGTGCAGGAGGAATCCCAGCCCCCACGGATCAGAGCCAGGCTCGTCAGCTGGGCACAGGTTAATTAATACCTGATCACTGACCTACAGGACAATCTTTACAGGCCCACGCTTTCAAATTTGGAAAGAACCTGATGCTCTCTTTGAGCAGAATTTTATTGGAGAGAGCTTCAGTGGGTTCTGTGAGGCAGCCAGGCTCGCTGGAGCTCCTTTGCAGAGTGCTGTCAGTCCAGCCTGCAGTGCCTGGCAATTTTAAATACCCAAGGAGGCTCAGAGTAAATAATGGGTGCCTTTCTATACCACCATAAATCAAGGCAAATAATGAATAAAAATAATGTTCTGCTTCACAGAGGTGAAGTTCTTTATACCCTTCTAATCAGCTGTAACTCAGAAAAATATGAATGCAAAGACCAACTCTATGTCTAATGCCTCCAGAAGGTTTAAGTGGGGGAAAAGAACAGTGGTATCCAATAAACAAGATTTACCTTGCTTGCTGTATGGCAATGTTATTTAGTGCACATCTGTGTTTAGAAGCAGGGAGGAACATGGCATCCTTTTCCTGGTTCTGCCAAGGTCATTGGAGCCATTATGCTCAGACAGTAGTGGCCCAAAGTCATGCAGTTAGTTTTAAGTTATTGCAAAGCATTGATGCTAATTCATCTAAACGAACACCTATTCATTTTGATTTATCTCTGCAAGGGACTTAGTCAACTTGGAGGCTACAGTAAGTCAATAAATTTCATCAGCAGTTATAATCTCTTGGCATGGGCTGAAAAGAAAAGATGAACTGACAAAACAGAGTCAGTAATGGGGAGGAAGGTGCTAAGCCAGTGTTACAAATCTGCCCTTCCCCACCTGCCTCAGACATATGAATTTTGGTATCTTTGCTTTGCTAGGCACAGGAACTCATGGGACCTTCTACTCTCCTCACATTTCTGAAAACACAGCAAGCCAGATGCAAAATTCAGGAAGTTAATGAATTTTAAGATCAACTAACTCTAGAATCAGTGGTTTATATCTATAGCTCTCTATATTTACACAGGAAGGTAGAAATATATGTAAGCACATACACTTAGCAAGAAAAATATTTAAATGAATCGTTTTAGTTTGCTCATATCAAGTCTCAAGCTTTGCTTTTTTCTTATAGACTCAATTAAATTTTACACAATTAAAAAAAAAAAAAACCCACCACATTTACTTGGGAGTTTCTGGACACCTATTGGCAAACAGATTTTTTATTTTTCATGTTTTACTTTGTTTTAACAATTGCTGTTTGCCAGTCCCAGGACTTCCAATCTAGGCACAAAAAGTCTCTTATTGTGAGTGGCCATGAGCTGAACACTCTGGTTACCTAAAGCATTTTGTTCAGTCATGGCTCAACCTGTTCAGTATGTTTTTTTTAGGATCTGAGTCGAGGCCTCACACAATTCCTCCACCAAACAGACAGACAATCATAATTTGTCAAGCTGACAGAGCACACAGAATTAGTCTGTGATAATCATGAGACCAAATTATTTAAGATAATTTCCTGTTGTAGCAAAGAAAATCAAAATATTTCTTCTCGAGGTCTCAAACCCTTTGACTTCTGATTATTCCAATGAACAAGATTCTTCCATTTGCTAAGCAAACGACACAGATTTCTGCAATGCTGCAGGTGAAATTGTAACAGAGAAATCCATAAAAGCTTCTGAAGCTAGATATTGATAATTTCAGCTGTTGCAGTATTAGTGTTTATCCATGTGCTGTGACAGAAAAAATAATTGACTTTACTGTTCATTAAGCACTGTCTGTCTATTAATGATTATTAAAATACTAATTCTTTAGCAGGTACCATGAGGAAATGTCAGACAGCTTCTTGGAAATAGGGGCAAATCTTCCAAGAGATGATGCCTCTCTACTCATGGTATGCAAATGCTGTTCTTTAGGACTGTCATACTCAGCAAAACAGGAAACCACATTTATTTAATGGCAAAGGAGTAGTAAAGGCCATAAGAAAGCAGTAGGGGAGTGTCTGCATTAATGCTGCTCTTACCAGAACAGTACTCAAAAGAATTTGGGGAATTTATTTCATTACATCCTGAATAATTTAGTTTAGAAGAACATGCTCACAAGCACACATGCACAAAAAGAAAACACCACTACATATTTTTTAACAGAAGAAACATGAAATAAATAATGCACAGGACATTCTTATCATTGTTATTACATCGATTTTGATATTTAGTATTTAATTTTTCATTTTGGAGAGCCTGCAGGACACAACAACGTAGGAAAGGGCAGAAAGGAAATTAAACAGTTATGCTGATGGGCAATAAAATTCTGTGTGGGGGACTAAAATTCCATTATTCCACAGAGCAAAAACATTGTTTAACCTAAAAAAACAACAACAGCCCTTGCATATCTCATCTCTTCAATATAATACAGGTCTAAAATACCTTCACATTCTGTCCTCACAATAAGGGTCAGATCCTTTGACAGCTCAGAGCACTTTGCATCTAGTTTACCCACTTTGTACTGCTAAGAACCTTATATTTGTAACCAACAGCTACAAATTAAGAAAAAAACAAAGAAAAAAAACTAAACCATATTGAAAAACAAATTACTGAGATTGCTAATTTACTGTATCTGTTCCAAGTTACTGAGTTTGAGAACGACACTTGCGAATAAATGAAGGTTTACAAATTTTTGTAAAGGTCAGAAGCTCAGCACATGAATCTGGAATTACACCTCTACTTGCCCCAGGGATATTTTATCAATTAAAGATATGAGACAAAAATATAAAGACATTTCAGTGTATGAAAGGAATTGATGTACAACATGCATGTGGCATCCAGAAGAGTTAATATACAGTAACTGTTATATTTAGACATTTAAAAGTTATCTGCTTGGAGCAGGTAACTAACCCATACATACAAATTTAGGTTGGACATTTAGCTTTCAAGTTAATTACCAGCAATAAAAACAAACCTGGGGTGTCAGCAGGAAGTTTTAAAAAAAATCTTGATGTGTTAGAAACACAAAGCAGAGCAGTCTGCTTCAAGGCTCAGATCAATTTAATTTTTTAATCACTGTCTCACACATTCATTCTATTATTCATACTTGTATTCATCCCAAGATGCACCTGTGAAACTGCTGGGTACTGAAACGTTGGTGTATTAGCTTTGGAAGAGGTGGGATGTATTTACCTAGGAAGGTTTGTTTTTAAACAATTCACGGAGCAGTTTATGTGCTCTGGTTTGGGTGGTGCACAGCTCTCTGTGCCCTCACTGCCCAGGTGTAGCTGCACACACCTCTGCAGGTGCTGCACATCCCAGGAAATTCCTTCTGCACTGGAGCTGCTTCTTAACTCACTCAAACTCGCTGAGCATCACCCCCAAAGCTCCTGAAATTCAAAGTTTTCATCTGTCTGTGAGTCAGCTCTTGCCATTCACAAATACCCATTTCACCTGTCTGTGTCTCACTGAGAGTAACTCAGACCCTCCACCCCTCTTACCCCAGGTCGCTGCTCCCTCCCTCCTGTTTGCTGGATACAAACCAATAAATTCTGGAGACATGAACATCTCTACCCCATGACTTTGCTCCAGCTTCTTTGTTTTGCTATCTGTGCTTGTGAAAAGACAGTTGAGATGTATCTCACAGCCCTTTCACTTTACAAATGCGCTAGCATTTGAAAACCAGGACATCAGATGTGCCAGTGAAATAGAAAGACAGGTTCATTAGACCTTTAACCCAAACCAACCTGCTAAAAGCGACGTTTCCTTTTAGCCCTGAAATTCCCATGCAATTTATCTACGCAGCAACCACCTCCTCCTCTCTTCTCTCCCCACTTGTATTCAGAATTCTGCAAATCACACAGTTGTGGGCTGCATTTCAGATGCTCAAATGTGTTCTGAGAGGAGTTTAACAAAACTCGTGTTGAGGAAAGGATGACTGCTGGGAAGGGGCTTTTCCACAGTTTATCAAGGATAGGTTTTGATGCAGATCACACTTATGATCTTTTCTTTATTTGCCACAGGAGTGGGAGATAAAAGACTTCTACCTCTTACAAATACTCGCCCCCTCATCCACTAAAAAATAGTTTAAGCTTTTGTAACATCCTTTTTCTGCAATGCTTTCTGTAAAACCTAACTTCTGAAGAAAAAACCTATTATATATTTATGGTTTAAACATAGTACTTTTCATACAGATTGTAAATAAAAGCTTGAAAACTGTCTGTCTCAGTTCAGCAAATGGAGATCCATCTAAAATGTGAATTAGGAATTCTAAGATCCTAATCTTCTTACAAAAATTTTTGATCTCCCAAAAGGGACACAACTAAAAGCTTGCAGCAATTTGAAAATTAAGAGATATAAATGTAGTTAATGAAGTCTGGAAAAATATTATTTTAATTACCACATATTATGTTTTGTCATTCATTAATCATGTAAACTAAGTGAACCAAATGACTTTTTTATTGGATACTAAATTAACTTTTTGTGCTTATGCTGGTCCATTGCAGGTGGTTGTTTAGTTCCAGAGTTTACTGAACAGCCAAGACCCAGACTGCTTGCAATGATGTGAACAGCTTCAGTATTTTACCTCCAAAAAGCAGGAGGATCATCTTTCTCTGGAATCTGACTGCTGCTCAGGGTTCTTGCAGAGTATGCTGCCAAGGTTTAAAACCTTTGATCTGTAAGCACTTTAGGTACTGCCATTATGAAACAGAAGTCACAGAAGTTTAAGAAGGTTTTATGCACCAAGTTCTGCTTAGTCCCTTTTACCCTTTCAAAGGGCTCCATGTAAATACAGATAATTGTGCCTTGCCTGGGCTGTACCAGCTCTGCAAATCCTCCTCTGGGGGAAGGAGAATACAGAATAAAACCTGAGGTGGTTTTTTTTTTGGCATTACTGGGAGGTTCTCCAGGGGTGAATGAGGGCCAGAACCTGAACAAGTGATGCAGAGTGGAGAACCCTCAGCCCCTTCCCCTCTCACGAGCCCACACAACTCTCCAAACCAAAGATTAAAAGGCAAAAACGTGGCCAGAGGCTACTCAGCCATAATTCATCCTCCCAAGCCCTGTCACACCTGTGCCACTTAGAGCACTTACATTTAAAATTTCATCTTTCACCAGATTCTTTATTGACACTGCAGTGACAGACCTGGATTCTGCATCCCTCCTTTGGTTGGTTCTGGGTCTGTTTGGGTTATTTTAAGGGAAGGTGGTGCATTGAAATTTTAGATTACAATTTCATAATACTGAATTATGTAACTCGGAAACTGGAGTTGGCACCCAAGATGAGAAGGTACTAATTCTGCTTCACAGCTGTAATTAAAGTGCTACAGATGTGCTACTCCATCGAGAGCACTGAAAAGTGAGTGTGGAAAATGTGCTATTGAACGTGGAAAAATGGGATTTCCTGCATTGGAGTGCATGGAAATAGACCAGAATAACAGCTTGGGATGTTGTTATAAATTTTAAATACATAAAATAAGAATAAAGGGGTATCTTTATCTACGATTATCCATTCTACATAGTGAATTTCTTAAATGCAAGGTGTGCATGAGACTGCTGATCTATTGCTGCATTAATGCAGCACCACGGAATGACACAACTGAACACAAATTGAGGGTTACTGAGTTACTGTGATCCTGAAATGCATATTAAAGGAGAGGCATCCACGTGTTTGTCACAGGTGTTTAACATGTGTGTTCACTACTCTCACAGCCAGGGCCAAGGAGAGTTCAAGAGATACCAGCAGTGCTTGTCACACCTGCTCACTTCTGAGTGCTTTTTTAAAAATACTTTGTTATTCTCTGGATTATTTTTATTTCATAAAAGAAAACCTGTCCAAGAATCAAGGGGTTGAATCATTCCCTACACAACCAAATCTGACACAGAGCAAATTCTTCTGCCTATATAACAGCGGATAGCAATAGGTCATGTTGAGGTGAAGGCTCAATATTCCATTATAATAAAATAATGCCAATACTTAGTATGGCCTTTCATCTCAGAGAGTTTTAGGAACAATTATTAATCTTCATATTTGCTATGAACCTGCTTGGACTAAGTGAATAAATTCAGTATTTCTTCCTTTTTGAATTTCAATGTCTTAGAATTAACTTAAAAATGGTATTAGTCTGGTGGAGAAACAGAGACTGTAAACGAATAATGGTTGTTATTTTTACAGATATTTTGGGTCTTGCAGGTTTTAAGGCAACACTACTGGAAGGCCAGAGAAACCCTAAGTTATAAATGGTGTCATGTGTCATTTTTTACCTGTCATATAATTTTGGATATTAAATACTGAATTATAAGAAAATTATTTATGAAAATATCGACATAGAAAATAGTCCAGTAACCCAGTAAAGAAGGGAAATAAAAGTTCTGCAAAACCAAATTCTTATTGGTGACTTTTAAAATGTATATTACTTTTAAAATATATTGCTTTTTTTATTATTCAAGAACTATAAGATAGGTAGGCATAATAAATGGCAACAGTTTTTTGTATGAGTTTTCAAAGATAATTCCACATTTTGAGAATAAAGAACAGAATTTTCTCTAAATGATAAACCGAGCAACAGCAGTTTAATTTCCCTGAAACAGACAGACACACAAACCCCAAGCATTATATTTCAAAGAATTTTAATTAAATCCATATAACAAAAAAGAAATGTTTCACATCTTAATTGAAAAATCACCAGCTAGAGAACTGAGCCAGTGAAACTGTCTGGTAAACCCTGAGATATAATTGAAGAAAAGAATAGATGAGAATGTTTCAAATGGTCTCACTAGTCAGCAACCAGTGTAAATACTGCAATTCAAACAACGGCGTTTGAGTGATTAAGAGAAGAACTAATTTCCATTCTATTGCTCCTTTGCTTTCAGAATTACACCTCATCCTTGAGAATCCCTGGCCGAACACAGAACTCCCTCTCATCCTGCATGGATGTTGTTGGCACTTGTCCTTTCCCCAGCAGAGCAGGACAGCAGCCCACACCCACAGAGGGAGAGGCAGGTATTTACCAGTATTTACCAGTATTTACCATCGCTCCTGCAGCCTTTGTCTGCCTTAAACAACTCTCCACCTTCTCCAGGGTCCTTCCAAAAGCATATGGAAAATCAGGGAAAAGACTGGCGCTGGTGCAGTTCCACCCAGCAACTGCTGCAAGAGAAGGGAAGGGCTGAGCTCGAGGCCGTGGTGTGAAATGAAGCAGGGGAAGTTTTAAGATCCTGACGTGGGAAACCTGCCAAGGCCAGATGGAAATCTCAGCTGTCACCATCAGAGGTCATCCCGACCTTCCCAGCACAAGGTGGTGTGAAAACCCTGTGCTCTGTTTGTACAAGTTCATCATACCTATCCTTTTTAATTGGGAACTAAGATAATTTGTTTGGTTTGTATGATTTTCTCGTTATTCACTGTCTTGTTTTTGTTTGGTTCTACTTTTAATTATAGAAGTCCAGCAGAGATGTCCCTGAGGTAGTGATGATGATCTGACTTTAAATTTCTAAGGAATTTGTTTAAGGGAAGCTTGGATAAGCCTTAAAGGGAATCTTGGAAAAACTTTTGTTCTTTTAAATTATTTTATCGTAAAACAACGCTTTCAGAAAGGACAATTCTTCCTGAATGGAGGAAAGATTTATTGATGAGTCTTTTCATGGAACTGCTTATGAAATATTTTTACATGGTTTATTTAACCCTCTGAAACTATCTATTGATTATCACACATCCTTAATGTTGATAATGTTGCCCACCAAGGGAGCAAACAGAAATACCTCTTATATAGCTAAACGTAATAGGGTGGTTTATACCCTTCCTTTTATTTTTGTTCACTTCAAATTTGTCGAGTGCTGCTGAAGATATATGCAGGAAGAAAACTTTAGACAGTATCAGTGTAGTAACTGAAATAGTGGATCTGAAGAACAGCAAAGAAATGTGACAAAAACATTAAAAAATATTTCTTCTAGAAATGACTAAGTAATAGCTGAATCTGATTTAGACCTCCTGAACAGATTAAATATATGACTGAAGTACCTCTAAATCCCACTGCCTACATGCAGCTACACGTGAAATTGTAAGAGCATTCCTAGATTTGGGGGATCTCTCCATATATTATCTCCATATTAAGGAAACTTATTTTCCTCTTTCCATCTCATGGTTTCCACTGCACAGTAAAACGCAATGGCAGCACCATGGTGGTGATGTGCTGCCAGACATCAGAGCTTAGAGTGACATCAATTCACCAAACCAGCCCCAGAACGTCTGTGTGAGACTGAAATCCCAGAGCCAGCACTGGAAGAGCCTGAGGGCAGTTTATTCTGCTTTCCAAGGGGAGGTGTTTGGTGGGTGAGAGCACTGATGTCCCCACCTTGGAGCCATGTCCCTTGGATGAAGCCCTTCCCANGGGTGTTTGGTGGGGTTCTGCCCTGGAAAGCCCCAGTGCTGTCTGCAGGGTGTGATGTCCCCACCTTGGAGCCACGTCCCTTGGATGAAGCCCTTCCCAAAAGGCTGTCAGGGCAATTGTGCCGATGTGGGAAGAGAGTTCCACACGGAAATCAACTGGGAAAGGCAAGAACCTGGGACTGGGAGCTTTCCCAGTGAAGGGAGGACAGCATTTACCACCAGGGAGATGGTGGGAGCTGGGCTGGACCCTGCCAATCTTGTGCAGGCTGGAAGAGCTGGGTAGGGCCTGGTTGGTCTCTCCCCTTTGCCACAGAACTGAGAAGGCTTCAGAATGTGGCAGCACCTGCTTGGATCCAAAAAAATAATTCAAATAAAGGGGGGGTGGAAAAGAAGGGGAGCTTGTTCACACAAGACCTCTGATATTTCTGTACTGAAGGGTGCTGCAGATGCTACAGATCCACATGTTCAAAAAACCTAACTTTGGTTTTCATGAAGTAATTAAATACCGAAATGAAGTTCAAAGTTAGTGAGGTGGAATCAGCTGTAAGATGGTCGCTCTCAGGTGGATATATCCTGTGCTTGCCTTGTCTTCCATTTTCCCTAGAATTTTTCTCTCTCTTTCAGAGACAGGACACTGAACTAGATGGCCTATGGTGACATTCCTATGGTTTCAGGTTTACTTCAAACCTTTTTGTATAAATTACTACTCTAACTTGAGTAGGACTTTTGTTACTTCATTTTTAGCACATAAAATCTGCAATTATGCTCCAAATGCTCTACAGAACTATAGGGAACTCAAGCCCTTAAAACACCACACAGGAACTATTTCTAGACTAGGCTCCAGCACCAGCATGACACAGTTAAAACAAAGTAAAACCCATCCAAATCCATAAAATATTTCTTATGTTCTACCATCAATGATCATGTAATTTCTCTCAGTTTTCACCAAATTTGTTTTAAATTGCACTAAAACTCCTTTTTAAATTATCATATATTTACTTAAAGTTTTAAAAATCACGGGACATATAAGGAATCAGTCACATCCTTAGGGTCTGTCAAAAATATGAGGAAAGCAAAATTGATCTCAACTTTCCCTACTTGACACCTGAAAAGTTGTCATAATTCATTATAAGTGGCAGAAAATATATTTCCTCTTAAGAAATTCATTATTTGCTGGTCACTGATGGCAATATATTTGTCTGATGCCTGAACTTCTGCATGTGGATTCACAATGTCTCCCCTTCCAGGTGTAAAGAAACACAAATCTAAATTCTCCCCATGTCCTCCTACCTCACAGAGGAAAGTGAAGAGAATGGGTTTGAAAACCCACTGGGTCAAAGGAAAAAAGACAATTTATCTACATTAACACATCCTGTCTGTCCTGCCACACAGCCAGTACACAACAGCGTGTTTGGAGTTGAGTACCAGCTAATTCTTCACATGGTTGTGAGAGGAGGAGAAGGAAAGTACTTTGGACAAGTTTAAAAGCACAAACCATATGTTCCCCTATTTTTAAGCATTTTTTCACCTTCCTTCTTCACAATCCTGTATCTCCCCCTCACCTGGTTAGGAAGCTGCATGCTTAAGTACCTGATCTCTTGAATTAATATCTGTGCCAACAAAATGAATTTCTTTTTTCAAAGGCACTGGAAGGTTTGAAGCAAACTATCCTCCAGCTCCTGACAGGAGGAAAGGGAAGTGACCTGGGTGCAAAACCTCCTATTAGTATCAGATTTACTGACAAACACTGTTTATTTAAACCCAGCTTGTGTCAATTTGAATGTGCCTGGTGGGCATGGGTGAGGAAAGATAAGAAATTCTGTCCATAACCAGAGCTGTCTATCACAGCCACCATAAGGTATTGAACTGAAATCAGATTGGGTTGTGTTTAGTGCAAGGTTAATGTTTTATCCAATATGAGTTTCATAGTTTTCCCCTTTTTCCGTTTCTTCCAATATAAAAAAAATTCTATTGGCATATAGGAAACACAATAATATGCTATTTTATAGCGTTTCTATGTTAAAAAAAAAGGAAAATAAAGAAGTTGTAAACCAGCAGAGTGCAGCATTCTGCAGAGGGCACCCTCGGTACAGTCAGAACTGATCACCTTCTCCCACTGCATCCCTCCTCCATGACTAACTACATAATATCACATTTACAACTGTCAGGAATATACAATAGGAAAAGGCTTTCCCTGATGGCAGCAGAACAATGTCTGATGTAGACCTGTGAAAGAGAACAAAGTATACCTACACAGAGAACAGGCACTTTGCTCTTCAAATATCAGAAATGCTTTTTGGCTTAATAACTTATCATGAATTAATTTGCTGTCAAGAACTATATACTCATAATAAAGACAGTGTCTATCTGCTATTATTATTATTATTCCATTTTCGTCTGTATTGTTCCTTTGAAGGCTTCTGCTTATTCAGAGATACAGAGAAAATTCTTCACGAAGAAAAGGAGGATTGCAAGCAAACACGGTTATAGCAGCACATATCTGATATGGCATAATATTAAGACTTTTCACTGTTTTAACATTGAATTCTCATAAACAAGACAGGAGATACTGTCTTCACTGGAGGTGTGAGAAGAGGCTCATTTAAATATTATCAAAAAGCAGATTCTCTCTGCATTTTACTGCTCAGACTGTTCATACCCTGTTCATGCTCTGTGCTTTCTGCTGACACAGCTGCTTCTTGTCCAAATCTACTGCTAATATGACCTTCTCTCTTTTTTTTTTCTCCCACCTCCTTCAGAACCATTTCTGGGCAGTTTCACAAGAATTTTGATTGCTGTTGTAAAGTTTATTTCATTGCCATCTGACACCTCTCTGCTGGCCTTGGTGAAATGAGTTGATGGTCTCAGTTAATTCCCTAACAGGCAGGTGTTCACAACTTAAAACATCACCTCTGCTGGCACAAGGACTCCCGGCCAACAAAAATATAAGTGTAGGCTCACCACTGGGTGCAATACATGCTTAAATGGAAATACATTTTGAGGTACTCTTGGAAGGAAAGCTCAGCTTTGCAGTTGGATTAAAAATTAACAGAAAATGAACTCTGTTAAAAAGTCCTACAACAAAAAATCTGAAGGGTACTGGTGGATAACTCATCTTGGTAGAGAGAAGGCACAACCCAAAGCAAAAGTGGAGACCAAGCAGTGCTGATGGAGTTATTTCTGTGTCTTTATCAATATCTTTATCAATATCTGTACAGCAAGACTCCTTGTGGGCTGGGGAGAGAAGCAGAAGCAGAAGAATCAAAGCTTAAATACTCAGTGCTGGGAACTCTTCCCTTGCTTGCTACTCTAAAACTGAAAACACTTCACTGTAAATTAAAATATTTTCTATAACAAAGCAATCCACAAGGCTGTTACATTTTCCTTTGAGGAAACAAGAAATTGGTAATTAAATTCCTGAAACTCGCTGTGATAGGGCAGTTTACAGATGGGCACATTAGAATCATTTGCCATTAGGAAACTTTCTAACCAACAAAAAACATGCAGAGAGTAATAGATAAGGAATTAAAAACCACTGCCATCTGAATCTTTGAATCCGATTGAAATCTGACCTCTCTTTCAGAAATGATCAGGAGCAGAGTTTAATACCCCTATAAAACTACCAGGATATGTGGATTCAAATGACAGCAGAACTTCCTCAGGAGATACAACCACCAGCATTGCATCCCTGACTCCATCTTATTGGAAAATGAAAGCAACTTCACACTGACTGCAGAGCGTTCTTCTGAGAGTAAATTCTGCTACTTAATTTTATTTCCAGTGTATTTTTCTCAGACTCAAGGAAAATTGCTTGCTCTTTGTTGATTAAATCGTGTCAGCAAGTGTTTTAATTTATGTGTTTTAGATAGCAAAGCAGAACAATTTTCATTCTTGGGCAAGGATAATCATAATTAAAAACGCATTAGCTGATTATACCAAACATCCATCCTAAAAAAAAAAAAAATATTCTATATCATGATTTATAAATTATGATTTGTTGACTAACAAATTTGATTTTGAAATGATACAACCTTGCAAGCTGATGAATAGTTTTTGGTAATACCCCAACCAACCAGATCCTGGAGCCACCTGGTGTGGTGGAAGATGTCCCTGCCCATGTCAGGGGGGTGGAACAAGATGGTTTTTAATGTCCCTTCCAAACCAAACCATTCTCTGCGTCTACGAAGTATATTTCAAATAATGGCTCCTTAAACAAAGACTGAAATACTTTGATGTTTTGCCATACAAGGCTGGAGGAATCTCTGAAGCAGAGTTGGTATTTCCTGTTTCTGCATGGTAAAAATATCATACTACTATAATGAGATTAATACTTCCTCACAAATCTACTCATTTGATCTCATGTTCAAGTTTTTGACATCTTCCACAAGCAATCGTGTCCCATACAGGATGTTTTTGCTTTAACAGGTATTCATTTTACTGAGCTCCACTATAATTTCCTCTTCTTGCATGATGCCTCAAGATGTTTCACACATTCTGAAAAGAAAGCTAAAAGGGAATAATTTGCATATATTACTTAAGTTGTACATGCTGTAAATATTGATCTGCTGATAGAGAAGAAAAAGTTTAAAAAAAAAATAGCACTTGTATTTCTATACTTTTTAAGAATATTTTCCAAGTGAAACTTGGTGAAGAGATCACAGCTCCGCAGCTGAGGACTATTTGACACTCCAGACCATGACATTCTGAGTATATGATGGCAATTTTCAGATGATGGAAACACTGTACTTTTACTCTTTTGCAGTTATTTCCAATTCAGCACAAACTTCAAACCTCAACTACTACTGTCTGTGTTATGCAGAGAGCAAAGCTGCATTTCACAGCTCTGACCCATTATTTTAGCCAACTCCCACTGACTCTCAAGAAAGATGCACAGATACTCTTGGGAATTTTTTTGAGTAACTTTCAAGCCTTTTCTCCCCTCAGAAGTGAGAAGCTGTAATTTATCTTGCATGTGAGAACAAAAAGAAATAAACAACTCTTCATCCCACCTTCACACCAACCTCCACTATCCTTTTGGGAAAGGTTCTGGTAAAGAACTGTAAATCTCAGTAAAAAAGAATAAGCATCAACAGAATTCATCTAGAGGAGGGATCACAGGATAAATTAGCTCAGACTAAAATATTGATCATTTAAAACTCCTGCTGTCAGCTGTGACAAATCCATGTGGCCTGGGAGTCCTTCTCCTTTCACGAGCACAGAGCACATGGAATGGTCAAGGCCAGAGCACAAGTCTGGTACCAGAAATTACCACTGGTAATTTCATCAGATGAAAGGTGGCAGGGATTCCACACTCTGCTCACACTCCAGCAGTACCTTAATCACAAAGCACAGAATAAACAGGTGAAAAAACACCTTTGGGACCAGAATGTACCTCCCCAATGGTAAATGGCTTCTCCTCATCAGCCCAGGTTTGTGTCACCCCAGTGCCACACGTTTCCTTTCCATCCTCCCTTCCTTCTTATTGCAGAGTTTTCTGACATTCCTCGCACTTTTCTGTGCACAATTTCTTAAATGACTGCCTGGACTGGACCCAGCAACACCTTCACAGCATTCCACAAATCCCCCTCTTGTTTCCTCCTTCTCTTATAGGTTTCTTTTCCTAATTCTCTCTCTCCTAGAACAGCCAGCTCCACAAAGTCTGCAGAATAAATGCCTCCTAGCTGCCACCAGAAAAAAGCTATTTAATTTTTAAATATTAAAAAAATTAAAATGGCACTAAAATGCCAATCATAACCACCTTTGGCAGGGTCATACAAATAAATAAACCCTCATAAGTGTAAGGAGAACTGGGTGCCATTTCAGAAGACAGAAAAAGGCCCCACTGTCCTGAATCTAAGAGATACTGATGGTCCCAGAGAGAAGCAAAGTTTCCACACAGGAATTCACTACACAGATGGCCCTGGAGAGGACTCTCATCTTCCTGGCATCCTTGGTGCCTGAAGTAAGGTGAGATTCTGTGTCCCTCATCCCTTTTAAGCACCTCAATTCCATGCCAGGCCTGGGCAGCTTTTGCCAGGTTTTCTTTCAATTTTGTTCAAAATGCAAGATCTCCTCTGAAAGTGTCCAATGTGCTATTTCACATTACAACAGAACAAAACACTTTCTTCTACCAGGGAATACTGTGAGGCCCAATTTTTCATTGCTTGGATTTCTATTTTTAAGGTTTTTCCACCCAAGCAAATGCTTTTGCTCTGACAGCGTTTAATAACAAGTTTGACCTTGGAGTGTGTAAGTTTAAATGATTTCAGAGAACGCTGCAGCAGAAAATCAGGGGCCAGGGATTCTTTTCCTTGTTTGAATTTTATTATTTTGGGAGAAGGGGGAATCCCTTGTTTCACAGAAGAAATTACTTTTGAGCCGCAGTGTGAAGACTTTTTGCATGAGCGCATGGAGAGCCACAACATTTTTATGCCTCCCGCAGTCGATACAGAACTGTCACCATTGCTAAAGCAACTTTGCTGCTTCCCCCCCGGGAATATCCCTGAAAATACAGCAAAGAGAGCTGAGAACTGGTGTAGTGTGTGATGGGAAAGGGATGTTATCCCAGGATTGAGGATATCCTTGAGTATCACCCCTTCCTGGCAGCCCTGGGGGCCAGCACGGCTTTGTGAGCTCTTGATTTTTCCAGTGAGTTCATGTCCAGCATTCCCATCCTCATTATCCAACACCATTCCCAAGAAGGGCACAGCTTGTATAGAAAAGCTCTCATTGACTACACTTTGTTCTATTTCTTGAGTGCATTGAGCACATACAATTCTTTATCTCTGAAGGACCAAGTGTGCAAGTATTTAATACAGATAATTTAACTCCCCAAACTGATTCTATTCACATATTTTGGGATTTGTTTTCGTTTCTCCATTTCCTGTAAGCACCCCACAAACTCTGAGAAACATTTAAGACACACACAGAGTAACTACTTTATTTTAATGTTAAGCAAGAATGAAAATTAACTTTTGTTGCTGAACAGAAGAAAGGTCCTGTGGTGAAAAAAAATACTGTTTGTCTGAGTTATTACATAATTCAAGGATTAAATTACCTTTGGCTGGAGCTGTATCAGTCTTTTTTCCCTGTAAAATAATAATATCCTGAGTACAACTGTGTAGGTACAACAATGGGACACGGCTCCTGACAGTCTAATCATTGGTTCATCTAAAGATATTCACGGGGAGCCAAAATGCTGCTGCTAAATCACTGCCCTGCCCTATTCTAAAAAGCCACCAGGTGAGCTGTTTCAGTGGTAATAGCAACAGCAAACGCCACAAAAGGATTTATTGTCAACAGATCTGCACAGCAAAGCAACGCTGCAGAAGCAATATTGATTACTGCAGGAAAAAAAACATATATTTCAGAGGTTCTCTGCATTACACTCACACAAACTGGCTTATGTAACATGGAATAATGTTACATTTCACGCACCTTCATTCTCATGATAAAATTCTCTCTCAGTCTATGTGTTATTAATTTTCTGTACTGATCTACAAGAATTGAAATCCATATAACATGTTCACTATGATAACTACTATACAGAGGACATTGATCTCCATAGAGGATCCCCTTTTTTTCCACAAGTATACATAAATTCTGCAGAAAATTCTCTTTTCCATCATGCAAACTCATAAAAATAGGAGAAAGAATAAGAATGGAGAAAAATGAAAACAAAGCCAAAGACAAATCAGGCAATTTGATCTTTTTGTTTTCTCTCTTGGAAAATAAAGGTGATGAAAGAAATTATGACCCTTTCATTGTTCATAAATTATCTTCTATTTAATATGAGATTTCACATTCCAACCTCAATAATTGTGATTTACATTCAGAGTTGCAGTTTAACTGCCATTTATGGGTGTCATCAGTAAAGACATGAAATTTACAGTGACCATCACTAGAGATTTCCATTTCTAACAAAAGTGTTGCCTAAAAAAATCAGAAGCTTGTGCGTTTAAAATTATTGACATGATTGCAAAGAAAAAGCCATAGATAAAACAAAAGGCGTCAAACATATTGCATTTAAGAAATATTTAGTAAATTATGTATTTAAGACACTTTTTGAAAAAAAACCATTAGAATTCAGATCTGGCAAATATCAGCTCTTCTTTGAGCCCCAAGACAAAGTGCACAAGGGCAGCCTTAGCACAGATTTCCACATCCAGTCCTTTCTTAATGTTTCAAAAGGGTTCCTTATATTTTGGTTTATCCTCTGTAACACTTGCACCTTCCCTCCCAGGACACACAGACCACACACCAGTCTGACAGTAATGGCTCTTCATTTCACAAGCAAGCCTTTCATCAAACAAGTATTACTTTCTTCCATAGAGATAATTTATTCTTTATGTATAATTGATTTGTGTCTGCACTTAAAAATGTCTTTTGAAATCCATATTATAACTAATACTGTCATATAATAAAAAGCAACACTTTTAATTTAAAGTTAATTATTTTCCATTATTCAACATTAGTAGACAAGGCAAGAACTCTAGCTTAGTGCCAGAACATAAAAGAAGTTATTCTGAACTTATAATACAGGGGTTTAACAGCTTAATGTCAAGAAGCAATACTGTAAATTAAAAACTGAGTAAAAGGATTATGGTATCTCATATTTAGAAATTTCACATGACTACAGATAATTAAGGCAAGCGAAATATTTTTGCAGCATTGTCCTGAAATCTGCAATTATAAAGGAAGTATTTTTGTAGCAGTAGCACAACATTCCTTATTGATGCTTTAACGTGGCTGTGGCATCTGAGGCTCTCTGCAATGGCATTTTTCAAGGGCTCGTGGGAAGTATTTCAATTTCTTGCTTCCTTTTATCATTACTACAAGACAGCTCACTTCACCCACCTCATCTAAACCCCAGCTGGAACTGGGAAATCGCAGGTGTGACACAGAAAGGGAGCCTCAAACCCTGCAGGTATGTAAAGGTGTTGCTTTGGATGCCTCTTTTAAGTGACTCTTTCAGAAATAGGAACCACACGTGGTCAACACACAATTCCTTGCAGCTACTTCAAATTTGAAGAACAAAAACACTTCATAAAGCCATGTGAAATGATTTCAGTGTTGACTTTCTGCAAATATAAAAAGTTTTCAAAATGAACCAAGCACCTGGAAATGAGCCTTATCTCATTCTGAAGGTATCCATCCTCCAAAGAAAAATCATCCTCACAGTAGGCTAGAAGACAGCTAATATATTACTGTTAGAGACA
>VZRF01007490.1:240-37032 GCA_013396875.1 Vireo altiloquus
ACAGGAAGCTCAGCTGGCACAGACCCTGCCTTTGGACTTTGCAGTTCACAACATCCAGCCAGGAGACTGGAGCCTAGTTAATGAGTGGAAGGAAGCACCACTGGTGGCAAAGTGGCGTGGACCTTTCCAAGTGCTGCTGACCACAGAAAGAGCCGTCAGGACAGCTGAACACAGGTAGACCCATCACACTCGGGTCAAGGTCTCTGAGGCCCCGGAGATTTGGACATTTCAGCTGGAGGAGGACAGGAGGCCATGACTGACACTCCACAGGAGTGGGCCGGAGCAGCAGCCAGTGCGTCGACATCAGGGTGTGCCTACCCACAGAGTGTCTGCTGAAACAGTCTGTGTGGGCATCCCTCCTCTCAGATCTCCAGTCACTGGGGGCTAAACTCCTCTGCCATCGTTTTCTCTATGTTAGGCTGTTTCGGTGCCTTCACTCGCCATAGGTGGTGCAGAAGACAACATGAAAGTGAAAATTAGGTTAGGAGATTGGATGACACCATTAGAATGTTTCTCTTAATAATCTTACCTTCATATTGTCAGTTAGGTTTGGGCCAAAAGTGGGAAAATAATATTTTTAACCTTAGGAGAAGAAGTAGCAAAAACCTTAAACCTTAGCAATTGTTGGGTCTGCGGAGGGCCAGGGGAATCTGGAAACTGGTCAGCCCAGTCAAACTTAAATGGTGGGTTAGCACCCTGAGTGAGGTCCATAATGGAACAGGATTTTGGGATGAAGAAGGAAGTCCTTGGCAGCTTCGTTCTTCTGAAAGAGGCATTTATTGTCTAAATAGAACAGGAGGTGTATACGTGGTAAAAAGTGTTTGTGACTGGACTTCATCTTTGAGTTTATCTAATAGCAGAAGAAGGGGAAGTGTGTAGAAAAATAGACGACTCAAACTGCTGTTTGCAAATAGATGACAAGAGAAAATGGTAAAACAAATAACAAAAGGAATAAGAAAGTTAGCATGTGTACCAGTCCAAACGCGGAAAGGATAGGAATGGGATATGTTTTCGTGGTTACCTGGTGGACTATGTGTTAAACAAATGCTTTTTTCCTCTTATGTGCTGTAGCAACTCTCATCTTTTTACCATGCATGATCCCCCTTGCTTAGTGCAACTTATTCAACATGTGATCAAAAGTATGCAGGTAGTAGCCATGCCTGTAGATCCAGAGATGGCTACAAAAGGACAGAAAATTATGTCACTGCAAGTAACTGCAAAACCAAAAAAAAGACCCAGGAACAGAAAAATTAAGTCAATGATAACTAAAGTTTGTAAAGACAATTATTAAAAAAATAAAAGAGGAGGTATTGAGAGAAATGACAGGATTTGTCTTCACAAACAAACTGTGGGTCTGCTGGTAGACAAAATCAGAACTGAGAGATAAAAGAAACAATGGGAAGGGTTCAACTGATTGATGAATGGAAAAATATATTTGCCTTTACAAACATACTGTAAATCTGCTGATAAATGAAATTGGATATTGAAAGATGAAAGAAACAATGGGGAAAAACCATGAATTCCATAAAGAATTAAGGATTAAATGGGGGGGATTATACATTAGAGGGAAATCTTAGATATTAAGTGTTCCAGGAAGTCTGTACCTCTCAAGTACCTCAGCCAATGGGGAAAGAGAGAGGGAAATGCAGCCAGGAAAATAGGATAAAAAGGAGGCTGCATCCTCCAAAAATTTGAGAGACCCCAGGGGAATGCCCCATGGCCTCTCCCTTTATTCGAATAAAGTAAAGAGACTCTTCTGTCTCCTTTTTGGACATAAACCTCTAGTGTTTGTGGATTAATTTTCCTGACACAGTAATTAACTAAATACAAACATTATTTCCTCACACAGCTGTACATCAAGCTAAGAGAAGAACTTCAGAAACTCAACAAATTTCTCAGTTTTTGCTTATTCACATTAGTGAGCAGAGACAGGGACAGGAAGGGAGAATTTAGGTAAAGCAGAAAAGGTCAATGTAATTCAGGGAGAGCTCTAAGAGTACAACTCTAGTGTTTATCTTTGAAAATGCATTTTAAGATGCAAGAAGTCATACATAAAGGACTTCAGAGCACAGTAATGCAAGTCTGCAGTCCAGACACTCAGCACATACACAGGCATTATTTGCTTAAAAGCTGTTCCAGAACCTCTTAGCCAGCAGAGTCTTGATGGGACAGCCACATGCTGTGGGAGGCTAGTGTGGATTAGCAGAGATAGGACATTACCATCAGCTCTGCAAGGGGCTGTATCTACGGCCACACTGAATCCATGTGGTATCAGAAATATCTGTCTGTGTGTGTACAAACACATAAACAAGAAATATGCAGTGTCTCTTCCTCCATCTTAGTTCATCCATCTTCCCAGGCCCTGGGAAGACTGAAGGAAAACTGCTGCTCCAGCAAACCAGAACAAGCAGTCTTAAGATGCATCAACCTCCTCTAGATTTCAAGGTCAGGGATGGTTTTACTGTAAGACACTGGGATAATTTGAAGAGTGCTTGCAAATGAATGCCAGTTACATGCCCATACTAAGCACCATATAATTCTGTACATTTAATTGAGTGGAGTCAAGAAGAATGCTGAAACAGCTATTCTGTACAGCCACTTATTTCTGCATATGATATCCAACAGCATTTGTGTGTTTTAAATTTCTTTCAGAACTGGGTTAACTGGGGTAAGGTTTTCTGCTCTCTAAGAACAAGATGAAGATAACCACTTGCTGCAGTGTTCCTATAAATCTGGTTAATACAGTTCTGTTGGACAGTTCCAGTAACACTGCAATGTCAAATGACAGAAAACTGAGATAAATGTCTGTGATTATGTTTGATAGGAAAGATGTATGCTAATGTCCTTACAAACAATTCTATGGGTGAGGGTGTGGGTGTTGCCGTCTTTGAAATGGGTCTTAATGTCTCTACTGACTTCAAGCAGCAGGTTTGTTACAGAGCCCAGGCAGCTTGGCTCCTGAAACAGACAAGTGCATCTGCACAAGCCTGAACTTTGGGGTAAAATGACAGGTTCAAGGGGGATATGTGGTAGGCGGTTCAGGAAGGCTGCACCTTCCTGGTACCTCAACCAATGGGAAAGGAAGAGGGCGAGACGCGGCCAGGAGTTTAGGGTAAAAAGAGGCTGCACCCTCCAAAACCTCAAGAGAGAAAACCCCGTGGGCTGTGTCCCAGTGGACTCCCTCCCTTTATTCGAATAAAGTTGCAGGACTCCTCTGTCTCTTTTATGGACATTGGCTTTTCTTAGCCTGATTTTCCACACATGTTTACTAGCTATATTTAAAAATATTAACCCTTGAAAATTTTAACCTTCAGAAAAGAAACTGAAATAGAAAGGTTTCTGCAGGTAATCAAGCAACAGTCTGAACACTGAGAGGCACTTAACCTACAGCTATTTGCACCTTGTCATGACAATCCATACAGTACTGGGTTTACTTGAAATAGCCAATTCTTGGACAAAAAAAACCCCAAACCAACCAGTGCAAGAAAAGGGTGAAGGTATTGGGTGAAAGAGCCTTAAAAGACAAAGATCTAGCAAAGAGCACATGCCTAGGATGTAATCCCAGAGTGAACAGTGACACTCTCCTGCACCAAGAAAACATGGTCCACCAACCAGAAAGATTAGGAACGCTTAAAATTGCTCTGAAGGACTGTATGGTAGCAGTCATTTAGTCATCCAATCTTTCAGAGAAGATTTTGCTACATCACTAGAAAAATCACATTACGAGTACTGACAGCTTTTCCACAAGGAAATTTCCTCTCCACTCAAAACACCCAAATTCAAAACTCTGCTATGATGCTTGGTGCCTTTAATCTGTCAAATACCTTACAGGCTGGCATGACATATCCAGTGGAAACAGAATTAGCTGCTTGCTTTGTCAAGCCACCGCATTATGGCCCAGAGAGAGAACAAAGAGTTCTCCTCCAACTGTATGAAGCAAGTCCCTCAAATATAGACCCGCTTTCTCACTCATTTAGAAGTGCTCTTACCTTTAGCAAACACACAGTTTACTCCCTAAATTTTAAAATACTTGAGGTGTCTTCTACAGTTACACTAGACTAGGGAGACTCGCAAATTTCATTTCTTCTCACTGGAAAGAGGGTTTAGAGATGACTAACACTTGAGATCAAAGACCCAGACAGTGATTTGCACTTCCTACAGTGAACAGTAATGGATTCCACCTAGTGTAAGGGACTTTTTCCTCTAATCCCCTCCGCAGCAGAAGTACTTGGTAGGTTGACACTTACCCCTGCCAGTTCTTGTTGAATAGGAGCAAGCTGGGCTTCAGAAGCAGGACTCAGGGTAGCACTGACTGAGGCCACAGCAGGAGCAGGGTACTCAGAGTCGCACTCACCAGCTGGTTCTGTGTGACCCAGACCATGGCAGGGGGGCTCAACCTCTCCCTGGGGGTCCTCGCCTGAATCCGACAAAGCTTTTTGCTCTGCAGGGGACTGTGAGCAGAAAAGACAACGTCCCTTCAATGCAAGGCTGCAACATGAGAGATCTGTCGTCCTAGTGAGAGGATCTGCTAATCCATTTTTAAATTTCACTGTTTTCACAGTATGGCAGAAGGAGCTGCTTGTTGCTGAGACACCAATTAAAACACATAGAAACTGTGCAACAGAACCTGCTGACAGAATTAGCTTCCCCTCCCTGCAAAAAGCCTCAGCTGGAGCAAATGCACTCTTTTGAAAGTTACAGAAATCATCTGTGACCCCAGCAACAAGGCTATTTTGCCAGCTACAGGCTTGCTGGGGTTTAACCTCTCCCCTCCCCTCTCTCAAGGACTAAAGGACAGCTGATAGCTTTTACCCGCAGATTCAGACATATAAATTAGACAATTACTGTAAATAAGTGTCCTTCACTGCCTCTTCAGCCCACACTTAAGGGAGGTGAGGTTGGTTATAAAATTCTCACAGAAATTAATTATTTTAATATTCACACAAGACACAGGATCCTTTCATTTTCACATGTCTGTGAATTACCTGAAAAGCAACACCAATGCTTTTTTTCATAAATTAATACGTTTCAATCTATTTCAAGGACGATAACTAGTGCACTCTAACAAGATTTGGGATTTGCCGAACTTCTGCCACAGACTTTTCATTCCTTCCCATCATTTAATGCTTCACATCCCTGCTTATACAACAAAAATTAAGCATTATCATATTCTGCACACTTCTGAAGAATGAAAAAGTTAAAGAGGCTTTGAGTACAAACAACTGTATTGTGATTAAGGACTATGTTATAGCTCATGTATAACATGCAGGCCAGGGATGTACTTCCACTTGCAATCTGTGGGCTGGGCTTCCCTGCATCTTCTGCTGAAGTATCTGAAGAATCAAGCAGAATCAAGGAAAAGATGGCACTCAAAAGCACACAACCTTAGCTTGCTGCCAGAAAACACCTGGTAGAACAAAGAGAACTAAAAATGCTCCTCCACTGACCAGCTCCACACAAGAAAGTAAGCAAAAGCCTCAAAAATAAACAGCAGCACTTAACATCTTAAGAACCTCAAGTTCTTCAAGTAACACTTGTCCGGTCCTCATAACAGAAGCAATTATTAAAAGCCGACAATACATGAAATTTTATCATGCAAGAAATTACTAAAACTAAGGTTCAAAATAGTCAAAATACATTTACTGGGGATAATACTACAGATGTCAGGTAAAAGTTCAGGATGATGGGATTCTGTACTGTCAAAGTTATCTGGTTTTAATATTTAGTTGTTAATAACAGACCCAAACACTAACTTAAAACCCCACAGAATGAGAAAAGTTAAAAAAATATTTTGTCACCAAACATTTAATAAAATCTAGCAGTCTAGCAACCTATCCTTACCTTTTTGTCTGGGGAGAACAGAAGGAAAAAGCTACCTGGAGCTAGCCATACAAATAGATGTAAAAAAAAAAGCCTTACCAGAAATTTACACTGACTTCTAGGTACAGTTCAGAAAATTGCTACTAATGAAGAGGAGGCAAGAACATTCAATACACACTTGTGCTAAACTCTTACTAGTGGAAGTGACAAAATATTTTGCAAGTAATTTATATCAACACAGTTTAGAACATCTTAAAGTAGGCTAAGTAAACATCCAGCAGATTCTAATAACTTGTAACACTTGAAATGCTTGGTGTCAAGCATTTCAAAAAGTGAAAATAAGCATATATCTGATTTCTATCCTAAGCAAGACTGGAATATCTGCTTCAAGACCCATAAAAGAAACAAACAAAAACCAATTATTGCAAATCACCACTTCTATGAAGAAAAATCTGAAGCCAAGCTAAGAATTTCATGGCCAATATATAAATACATTGAAATTATAAAATTATATTAGAAAAAAATATATTAATCAAAAACTTCTGCAAGTTTCAGAATTTTGGGAATAGTATGTGGTTTAAGTCATGGAAGACAAGACCAACAAAGGACTTAAGGATTTATCAAACCAGAACTGCTCCAAGGCAGAAGTTTGTTCAGCTGTTCTCAAAAAAGCATATCCAAAGGAAACTGAGAACTCTTAAAATTAATTTTAATCCTTAGTCATGCATACTATTGTAAGTGTTTCTTAGTTTCTTAACTTCATTAATTCTGATATAAGCTTTTTTTGGAAGTTCCTTGGAGCTGGTGAACAGTTCACTCTCTTCATTTTTCTGGAACGTTTTGTCTGAGAAATCTGTCCATCCTTGAGCCTCCTCTTCTCTACAGAAAACATTCCTTATAAAATACAGTTCTAGGGAGAACTTGACAGAAACCTCTTCCTGTCTCTTAAACACTATGGCAAAGATCAAGAGAGAGATGAATAATGTTAGGAACCCACCTACACAAATTCACCTTGCTCAGCCAGATCAAACAGCATCTGTTTTATTACAATTAAAAATAACACACCCATACGAAATACATCTAAGTCTATTTGGAGATTTGGCTTCTTCTGCATTGCAGAAAATAAGGAATACTTAAATGCTAAGACTCACATGATACTACAATCACCAAATATAGGCAAGGAAGTAATATTCTTTTTCAATTAAAGACTGGCACAAGCACTCTTGGACCAGCTTTTCTTCCCAATTCTAAGTTAAGCTATTTGCAATTCCTTTCCTCACCCTAGCATCCCATCCAATGGTCTAAAAAGCTACTCTCAGTATATCTTTTCACATTTTTTACCTGCTTAGAGCCAAGGACAACTCTTTCATGTATGCCCAACAGCCTTTGACTTTATCAGCCTCTCTATTCCTCCACGCTTTTTCTTGCACAACTGTCTCTCCAAATACCTTCATGACTGTTCTTTTAAGTACAGCAATATATTCACATTTATGAACCCTTAAGCATAAATTTTAACTCCTTAAGTATGCTATGGAACTACAACACTTACCCAGTTCAACTCGGTATCCTAACAAAGCCTCTTGGCAGCCATGCTAACAATGCTGAGCCAGACTGGGAATGGTATGCCTCTCCATACACAAATTACTTCATTCACAGTTCTCTCTCTGCCACCATCCTAAACCTGTAAGTCATGGCCACAGCATGATGAACCTTTTCTAGTCATCTGCATCCCCAAACCACCAAAACCCAAGCATTTCCAAATAACACTGCATCAAAACAGAACTTCAACTAACCCCTATTTTACATGTCATCTTAAAAAAATAATTTATCTCATGATTTTGCTCTCCAGGCTACCTGGGAATGCCATCTTCTGATCAACTACATAGTTGTAGTTTTACAACTCCATACCTATTTTTAAAACTCACAGTTTAGACCATGATAACAGTTAGAACAATTTAACAACATAACCCTTTATTCACTCCAGAACCTTTGCATTCAGGACCCAGTTACACCTTAAACTCTTTTTACCACTTGGGTATGGAACATGACCCAAGTATCACATAACTTACGTTCTTTCAGAGTCATTCTTAAAAGATCACCACTATCAATTCACATATGGAAAACAGTACACTGATCAAAACTAGTTATGCAACAAACTAGAAATAAAGTGTTCTTTTCTATATTCTACCAATACCCCAGCCAGGCTGTTGGAGGGAAGAGGACAAGGTGCAAGCTACGTGATAAACAATGGTGTTTTCAAGTGCAAAATTTTTTTAAATCTGAGCAGAGAATCTACCTTTTCCTACACCTGTGACTAGGGAGGTCATAATGATCCTACATGATGACAATGATTACATTGTGATCCTACATATGACCAGATTATCACAGTTCACACTTGCAGAACAAATGACACTACTTTAAAAACATTTCTGGACAAAGTGTTTCTTTACACTCTTACTGATTAAATTTGTTAGAGCTAATATACTTGCTTAAAAATGCATCAATCCAAAAATGACAATACTCGCACCTCAGAAATGCATGATAAAAGTTAACATCAGAAAAGTACAAGTAACCTATGGCCAGAAACTTGTCATGAAATGGTTTTATGGCAGAAGCTAAAGTCAGTTTCAGAGCAGAAACACAAGTCAAACAAGTGTCTAATATTAAGCACATATCTAAGTTGTATCCATCAATTTAAATATTTAATTCAAAAAGAGGTATGAAAAGCACAGCTTAGCTCATAAATAAGTTATATGGATAGATAATGGAGTAACAGAAATACTCTATGCCTAACAGAGTGAGGTTCAGACTTTGTATTGCTTTCAGATCTCAACAGTTTGAGTCTTAAGCTAATGCAATTTTCCACCTGGTGTCAGCACTAGAAACTCTGCTTGTCAGAAACATGAATAGCAGCACAACTATTCGGATATTTGCAAGACTGTATTTCACACATTGTAAAAATAGTTCTCAAAGAGTTAAGGAGATGTGAAAATCATGGAAATGCAGACTCACTCAAATTTAGTAACTGCCAACTTGACATCCACCATTAATTGACATCTAAATTGTAAACAAGGACAGACTAATTCTGTCTTTAACTGCAAAAGAAAACTACTCAAACCTCCTTACTGAAAGAAAAATTAAGAGACAGCATTATGAACGCCATGCACTTTTTGTCCCCTCCAAATAAACACGTCAAACTGCAAGTTCTGATGTTTTATTGAAGTGTATACATCCTGAGCTGGGAGATGTAGTTAAAAACTTAAGTTTCCAGACTAGTATGAACTTAGTCCTAGAATATGCTGAATATTTTCCAATTTCTAGTGGAGAAAAAGACCATAGAACCATAGAGTTGTTCTATAGTTGGAAAACTCCTCCAAGATCAGAGTCCAGCCATTCTCCAGCACTGCCAAGTCCACCACTAACCCATGTCCCCAAGTGCCACATACACCCAGCTTTTAAACCCCTGCAGGGATGGGGAGTCCACCACTGTCCTGGGCAGCTGTGCCAGGGCTGCACAGCCCTTTTAGTGAAGATATTTTCCCAGTATCCAACCTAAACCACCCCAGCACAAGTTGAGGTCATTTCCTCTCATCCTGTCCCCTGTTCCCTAGTAGCAGACCCTGACCACCACCCGGCTCCACCCTCCTGTCAGGGTGAGTAGAGAGTGAGGAGGTCCCCCCTGAGCCTCCTTTTCTCCAGGCTGTGCCCTCCCAGTTCCCTCAGCTGCTCCTTATCAGCCTTGTGCTCCAGATCCTTCCCCATTTCCGTTCCCTTCTCTGGACATGCTCCAGCCCTTCAATGACTTTCTTGCCATGAGGGGCCTAAAACTGAACCCAGGATTTGAAATGCCTCAGCAGTGCCCATCAGAGGGGGATGGTCACTGCCCTGGTCCTGCTGGCCACACTACTGCTGGTACAGGCCAGGTGCCATTGGCCTTTTTGGCCACCTGGGCTCATATTCAGCTGCTGTTGATCAACACCACCAGATCCTCCTCCACCAAGCAGCTTTCCAGTCACTGTGCCCCAAGCCTCAAGTGTTTCATGGTGTTGGTATGACCCACATGTCTGACACCTTCCAAGCACAAACTTAAGTCAAGATTTCTGGAAAAAGAATGTTGTTTAACTTAATAGTAGACACTGTTAGTTCCAGAAAAGTCAGTAAGACCACTGAATTGTATGAACCCAGCTGTAATACTGAGAGGATCTATAGATGGTGCAATGAAATAATTTGCTCAGGATGTCCAGGTTCATGTGGAAAAACACTAGGCAAACATATAAACAACCATCACAGACAGTTAACTGAATACACAGTGCAATGCTTTTTCTCCCCCTCAGCTTACTGTCAGACTGCTGTGTCAGCACTTAAAAGCCTCCACTAACACTTTTGCTTACAGAAAAAAGTGACTTGACTAGAAATTTTGCTAAATTATAATTGTAATTTACATAGAGAAGTTACATATTCAAATAGTGTGTTGTTTGACAACTATTTTGAAGTTACTTTTGCATTCTATCAAAACATTGCTCTAGGAAAAAACTCTTCTGTTTACAGGATTTCCTTGTTAACTTTAATAGTGTTTTGTGGTAGGCAATGCACTTAACCAGGCATCTTTTACAGAAACAGTAACAGAGTTAACTCTTATTGGGAATATTTAGCTATTAAGTCTTTCTGAAAATACAGTAAAAGATCTCAACTAGCATATAACCTGAGGCACTTTTCCTTAATTAAATTTATTAAAGCTGGTCTGAATGCTAGGTTCTGATATACACAGCATGGATTAAGTGGCTGTTACTTCTGGCACATAGTATCATGTTCTGACTATACTACTATGGTATCTATACTACAAAAAACTACTGGCATGACAACCAGCTCTTTATTTAATCAAACTGCAAGAAGCACAGCACTGATACTTTTACAAGTCCTTCTCTGCAGCATCAAATACACCACACAATAAAAGCTACTAAAATTACTAATCACTCCCCCTTCCCTTTTAAAAAAAAATCTACATCTCAACGTAATACAGTTTAACATAAGCATTTATATCTGTTACTACTTTGAAAATGGGCAACTAACTGACAGATGCTACTACTAGACTGATTTGTTTCAAGGAACAAGCCCTATTCCCCAGCCAAGCCAGACTTATTCCATGCCCAAAGCAACAGTGGCTAGCCCTCTTGATAGCACCACCACCACTTGGCATTTAGATCAATTTATAACTTATCTCTGACTCCTGTGCCTTCAGGATGCTCGGGAACCTACAGACTCTCCACCCAACAAAGCCAGACTTTCTGTCTGTGCCCAGGCAGAGGCTGTCCTGAATAAAGCGACCTGTTCAGCACAACCTCAGCATCCTCAGAGGCAGCTAGGAAGACTAAATCACAGATCTCTCTTCCTGGATCCTCTCTACCAGACCCAAAATACATTATGCCTTTAATAATTATATTTAAAAAAAATATTTTGTTGAGACTTTATCAGAGTGCAACAGATCTGTTGCACAGCCTAATGCTGAAGGCATGGAGTGCGCAGGCTGCTGGAGGGATCCAGAAGCAAAGGTACAACACGAAGGAACTTGAGAGCACAAGAACAGCAAACTTGGCACATAAAGACCAGGCCAGCAAAAAAGGACACAGGATCATGTCATTATGCCTGGATTGCACACTGCTATCATCACCACTGCCAGGCTAAAGGACACCTGCAGAGAACATCACCATGATGCAACTCAGAAGGGACTTCAGAACAGTCTAAGCAACAGTGGGTGATTGGAAGCTGTTTCCTAAAAGGAAACATGATCAAAACTGGTAGTGCAAACAACTGCCACTCCCTTCATTCCAAGGTATATGTAAACGGTCACTAAAAAATGTAATTAGAAGAACGTCTTGAAAGTACTTACTCTCCAGCAGATTTAATTTGATTAGCTAATAATAGGAGGACAGCAGACTTAAATCCTTTCCAAGCTGAGAAAAGATTTGAAGCTCCTGCTGAGGAATATGCCTACTGAACCTGTGAGAAAGCTTGAGTCTGGTACTTGTTCCAAACCAGAGAAAAGCTATCAACTGAAAGTGGTTCAGTATTTTAATTCAAACATTCTGATCCCACAGATAACAAAACAATCCAGTGATCCAACAGAAAGTGTATCATACACTTCTCTTGGTTCCCACCATCTTCAACAGAAACAAGAGTTACCCTGATTTTTTTCCCCCCATAAATCTTAATAGTTTTTACTACTAACCAGACAGAATTAAATACCATAGTATATTGACATGAGAGAACAGAATTACTATTTCCCAAGGTAACTAGACACTTCACAACTTACTAACCAAAGACATGAGAGACATTTAAATACACTTAGGTGAAAAGCAATAACCTAGACCAGTTTTCTTTGCTTTATTTTAACCCTATTATCAGAAAAACAAATTTTGTAGCTTTGTCATGCAACTCAAGTGCCAGCACTCCTCTGCCACATGTTCAAGATACACCTTCACAATACTTTTTCCCCCAGATTGGTCTATTTTCTGTCTGAAGAGTTACCTGTATTGTGAAACTATCATACATCTTCCTACTTTTAGCCCTTCAATACCTGCTTGCCCTATGCCCATTAATGATGTTAATGCTCTATTAGTCATCTTCAACTTCAAGATAATATGGACAAAGGGCTGATCGCCATGGACAGAAGGAGTCAGGGCTAAGAACAAAACAAAAAAAAAAGTATCAATATCTCCTTACCTTCTGTGCTTTATCCTTCTGAAATACAAAGACAGGTGGAGCAATGGCAGGTTTTTCTGTAAAAAGAGAAATCATTGGGGTTTTTTCCAACCACATTCATATTGACTATTATGAAAATGTTACCTTTTATGATGCTTTTACCAACAATGAATCCCTAAGCCAGTTAAATCTCAGTTACACATATTGTTTCTACCAGTTCCTGGAAACACATGTTTATAAGCATTTGATCTTCAAAAGTAAAAAGGAGTGTTTTAAGGAGAATAACACAACTAATATCTGAAAGCTATTCGTGTTTCCCCTCCAGATCACTTTCAAGCTAGTACTCATACCATACTTTGGTACATCAGATGGAAAAGACTCTTTGCTGCAGCAGTTCGCTACCTGAACAGATGCTTTTCCTTCCCCATCGTCACGCATTAATGAAAAGGGAGTTTGCTGTACAGCCCCACATAGCCCTTTCTTAAAGGTCACCTAACACTGAAATTTGATTACACTTGTATTTAATTATCATTGAAAACTTTAGAAAGGTCCTAAATCAGTATTTGCAGGTCTAAAATTCAAATTGCGTATTTCATACATATTACAGAGAAATCAGTCTTTTCTGCATAATTTAAGAGCACATGTGCTTTCATCTTAAAGTTCTGAATCAACTATTAGCAGAATGCTATTTTCTAAATAAGTACATCAGCATCCAGTCTACAAGACCAGAGTTAATGTCTAGAATGAGTGTATATTCCCATTGTCCTTCAAGATTTCACAACTACCTCAGTGTCCTGAATAACAAAAGTATATACACACACAGGGGACTATGTGTGATAAAGCAGATGTGAGAACTCCTCAGAGTTCAACAAACTGATGCACCTTGTGTGTGAGTTATATTTGAAGAGAAGCTGCATGCACACTATGCAGTCAACAGCCCTCCTGTATATTTGTAGGGCTAAAGATGAGTACGATATTTCAGTCTGCCCTTCAGCCTGGAAAATGGGATTTAGGGAGAGCTAGATTTGCAAAGAAATTAGCCAAAAGTTCCGCCTTTGCAATTATCCAGTCTAATAACAAGTCTAGACATTTGAGAAAATTAAAAATTTTAAAGCTTTCAGAACTTGAAAGGCTACCGTTATAAAAGAAAAAATAAAGCCATCAAGAAGAATTACCTTGCACCTAAAAAAAGAACAGTATCACAAAATCCTCCATAAATCAGTTGCAGCATCAGTAAAGTACTTGGATCCCACATTAGGAAAAAGGGATTAAATTGTCCATTTGGGAGCTGCTAGCGTTAGATCAGTTTTGCTGAAAAAGTGAAACTTTAGTGGACATGCACAAAATTATGAAAATTATTACAAGAACCATGCAATTAATTGTGAGGGTGGAAGAGCCTCTTCCTACTTTTCTCTGGCTCTAACTCAAAGGGATAACCCAGCAAAACCAAAAAATACTGCAAGACTGATCTTGCAAGACTGGCATAACTTGTTCTACAAAAGGTAAAATTAACCAAGAAATTAAGCTACCTACAACATCATTTTGCCTGCTGTTTTTTCCCCTTTATTTTTTAAGTTCATCTATCCATCAAATACTGTTGAATCTTAAAAATGCTTATTAATAAGAGCAATGCAGGCAATCCATTTCAAAAGTGAAAACAATACAGACCCTTACATGTGATGCCTGTCCCAAAAACCGGAGTGTGTTCAAACAAGCCAGGGGTCCCTTTTCATTCCCTTGGCCTCAGCATAACTTGCCCGTGGGAGGCTGCACTTAAGCAATGGCCAAGATTTTAACCCTTGACATCAAAGTGACAGTTACTTCTTAATATTATGTGGTATACCTTATTACTCACTAGTGCTACTGCTACAGCAGCAAGTAGCATGCCCTCTGCCAAACGAGTCAATGCAGAGATCTACCAGATTGTGGGACTTGATTGTCATGCACACCTTACAAGAGACTCCTGCACCAAATTCCACAAATACCAAGGAGAACCAAACAAAAAAACTACTTGTCTGTCTAGTGCATAATAAAGGATTGACGTATTGAGAGAGAAGAAAGCAAACAAAGAAAAACAGATCCAACAACAATGCAGAGTGCAGAGAAAGCATGGGACAGTTGACAAAAAATGGAATGGGTAGCCAGAGGAATTTATGCAAAGTAACACAACAAAATAGGAGATAGAGTCCAGTGATTGAAAACTAAGCACTCAGGAAAAAAAAAGACAGATACCGTATGCAGAAAGCTCCCAGGAAAGAAAGAATTTGATGAGAACAAAGAACAAAAGAAAGTGAAAAAAACCCATTGAGATTGTGTCCAGCTATGACAATGAGAATGGCAAAAGGATATAATAAAGCAAATTATGGCCAGGCCTGTTAGTCAACCTGAAAAAGGGAACACTTGTGCAACATTTGATAGTCTTTGTCCACCAAAGGAACACAGTCCTCCAGTATTCAAGGTCCAAGAATCTCACTACTGCTCTTGTTGACTGTAAGACCAGCTGACAGGGTCAGGAATGACAATGAGACAACAGGCACTCACAGCTACCAACTGTGCCAGTGCTTACTCAGGAATACACACAAGGAACACTTGTTCATTGTGTCCTTTCTGAAGTCTGCAGCAAGACCACAATGCTGGAAACATCTCCCTAATTCTAGCCCAAGGCAAGAAGGGATCACTGGACTGCCTAATCTGACCACCTTCATTAAATACTGGATATTTTTGTAAGCCATATTTAAATTTTGGGTAAACGTTTTCATTGAAGATATCAAAAGCAAAGTATTACTGCCCTCAGTCATCCATTTCTGCACTTGGTAAAAAATTCTAGTATCAAATTTCCCATGCAAACATCCAGTTTTTGGTTTCTATTTCTAGTGATGTTTTTAAATGCGTTTATGTAGAGTTCTCTATCATCTAATGTTTTTCATACACTTACACATGCCATGTTTCCTTATCAAATGAAGAACCCCCATACTAGGTTTTATTTTTGCAGACCAAAAATGCAGATGTTCAGTAGTTCTGCAGTTTTTCCAGTCAAGTACTGCTCCAAAACAAGAATTCCGCTATTATTTGTACTAGTGAACCTTCAGGCCACACGGTCATGTTCTCAAGTATGCTTTTGTTCTACCAGGGTGTCTGAAGGTTAACCTATGGTAAAATGGATCTGCCAGGTCCACAAAACTGTCAGCAACATAATAAGAAAATAAAGCATGATATACGAAGGAAAACCTCTCAACCTTCAAACTTCAGGTAGAATACATGTAAGAGAACCTGAGACGTCCTTTATACCAAGAGATGAGCAGTCAGAGCACATAGTTCTTAAAAAACTGAGGAATAGACTTGCTTTTTTCTTCAGAAAAGCAGACAGAAACACGGCAAAACAAAGATCTGGAGAAAAAAAAAGTCCATTTTCTAACCAAGTCAGTCTTGATGAAGCTGTTCAGATAAAGCTCAAGTATATAAGAAGGAAAGAAAAACTTCAATAATCAGCATCAGAGACATCTCCAATCTCAAGATCTGGAACTTGTACAAACCTGAATGGTTTAAGGCTGTCAAATCAAATTGAATCCACGACTGAAAACCAACCGAATCCACAGAACTCCTTCCTGCAGTTTATTCACATTAAAGATATTTCAACCTGCATGAATAACTACAAAAACCTCAAGAGCTGGCTTTCACAGGCTAAATTTCTTTAACGTATTTTACCATCAAGTCAATAACTATCAATAAATCCCTATGTGCTGTCAGAAAAACATGTACTAATAAATCTGCTGAACTTCCTTCACAAGCTGTGGAAATCAGAATGCAGAAACAGAAAATACTACCTCAATAGCTCATGCACAGATATCATCTTCAAGTCATATATACTATTTAATAGGAGATTTTTAACCTAGATACGTGACCACTGGTAGCTGTAGCAAACTCTCCCACGTCAACCACCTTTCTCGCAGCTAGACAAAACATCCATTCACAAGAATGCAGCCATGGCAGCTGGTACACCTCTAGCAGCCACAAGGTATCAGACCTTTATTGCAGCATGAAATGACTCATTATAGAAAAAAATCCAAGGGCTCAAGGGCAAGAAGAAAAGCTTCTGTAGGTACATTGGTTATAAGAGAAAGGCTGGGGAAAACATAAGCCCTCTCCAGAAAGAAATAGGAGACCTGGTTACCGTGGATATGGAGAAGGCTGAGGTACTCAATTTTTGACTCTCTTCACTAAGAAGTGCTCCAAACACTCCACCTAAGTTATAAAAGGCAAAAGCAGCAGGAACTGGCACAATGAAGGATCACCTGCTACAGGAATACAGGCTTGAGACCATCTGAAGGTGCATGAGTCCATGGGAACTGATGAAATGCATCCATGAGTCCTAAGGGAACTGTCAGAGGAAGTGGCTAAGCCACTCATTCTCCATTCATTGAGAAGTCGTGGCCATGTGAGGAAGTTCCAGGGACTGGAAAAGGGGAAACAACCTCCATTTACAGAAAGGGAGAAAAGGTAGACTTGGGGCACTACAGGTTGGCTTCACCTCTGCACCCGACAAGATCGTGGAGCAGACCCTCCTGGAAACTGTGCTAAGGTACATGGAAAATAAGGTGGTGATTGGTGAGAGCCAACATGGTTTCACTTACACCAAACCACGCCTGACAAATTTGGTGGAGTTCTATGATAATGTTACAGTGTTGGTGGACAAGGGAAGAGCAACTGACAGTCTATCTGGACTTGTGCAAAACATCTGACACTGTCCTGCAGGACATCCTTGTGTCTAGACCACTCTCTGGATAAGGGATTGGCTGGTGGCTGCACTCAGAGTTGCAGTCAATAGCTCAGTGTCCAAGTGGAGACCAAGTTTGGGACCAACACTGCTTAATACCTTTGTTAGTGACATGAACAGTGGGACTGAGGGCACCCACAGCAAGTCTGCCAATGACACCAAGCTGTGTGGTGTGGTTGATGCGCTGGAGGGAAGGGATACCATCCAGACAGGCTGGAGAGGTGGAACTGTGCAAATGTTATGAACTTCTATAAAGCCAAGCGCAACTCCTGCGCATGTGTCAGGGCAATCCCAAGCACAAACACAGACTGAGGGGAGAATGGATTGAGAAAGGGCCTGGGGAGAAGGACTTGTGGGTGCAGGTGGATAAGAAGCTCAACGTGCCCCAGCTATGGGCACTGGCACACGGAAATCCCCCATGTGCTGGGCTGAGCCCCCAGCGTGGGCAGCAGGGAGGGAGGATTCTGCCCCTCTGCCCCCTCAGCTGAGACCCCATCTGCAGAGCTGCCCCAGCCCTGGGGAACAACATCAGGAGGACGTGGAGCTGCTGGAGCCAGTGCAGAGGAGGCCACGGAGATGCTGCCAGGGCTGGAGCCTCTCTGCTCTGGAGCCAGGCTGGGAGAGCTGGGGGTGCTCACCTGGAGAAGAGAAGGCTCCGGGGAGACCTTAGCACCCCTTCCAGTGCCTAAAGGGGCTCCAAAAGAGCTGGAGAGGGACTTTGGACAAGGAGGGATGGCTTCAAACTGACAGAAGGTAAATTTAGGTTCGATAATGGGAAGAAATTCTTCCCTGCAAGGGTGACGAGGCCCTGGCACAGGTTGCTTCATGGACCTATGGATGCTCCATCCCTGCCAACATTCAGGGCCAGACAGGACAGGGCTCAGAGCAACCTGGTCTAATGGAAGGCATCCCTGAACACTGTGGAGTGGGTAGATGTCTTCAAAGGTCTCTTTCAACCCAAACCATTCTACGGTTCTTATGAAAATACAAAGAAACATCTGCAGGACTGTGTATCTCTGCAGAGTTCTCAGGCTCACTGAGTACCTCATGGCACAGCAGTGAGAAGTGCCAAAAAAGCAGTCACCTTCTTCACTGCCGAGCCCATTGTGCCTCTACCATAAGGGCAAAGCATAATTCAGGTTGGAGGTCTCTAGTCTGATCTCCAGCTTTGAGTAAGGTCAGTTATGCTGTTAGGCCAAGTTAATCAGGTTATCCAGCTTGGTCTTAACATCCAAGCATGGAAGCTGAGCAGCCTTCCCAGGGTAATCTCTTCTACTGCTTGATTGTCCTTATGGTGGAAAAAAACCCCACCAGCACCACAAAAACCCAACCTTTCCCCTATTTCCACTCTGAACATCTCATTCCACCTCTTACCTTTTGTCTTTTGTCCTTCCAACATACATCCAACATGATGGGCCTGGGTCTATCTCTCTAATAACCTCCTCACAGACCCTGATAAGCTCCAAATGTGCCTCTCTGAAGAATTTTTTCTTCTAGGCTGAAGATACCCAGTCTCCTCACAGGACACACAGCCCAGATCACCAAGTATCTTGGTGATTCATGTTAATCTTTAAATTTTAGAAGGAACCACGTCATGAAAACAACTTTCAAGACCTCACCAGATCTGCTGTAGCCTCATTGTTAAGAGAATATATTTTTAAAGCCAAGAACTACAATGATTCAAACACTTTTTCTTTTTAAATTTACTCCAAGTTACATTTAGAAATGCATTAGTGCCAGATTACATGGAAAACTACATGAGACAGGGAAAAAAAAACCAACTGCAGTACAACTTCTTGGCGAGTCCTTGCTTGGATATCAAGAAGCACTTTTCCACACCAGAAGCATACAAGTTAAGAACAGCTACTCCAACTGTAACTCTTTGTAATGCATCACCTGAGAGAAAAAGTGTACCAGACCTGTGAACAATGAATCAGTGTTGAAAAGAACAGCAATTAGGCTGTTAAATGACTGAAAATACTTGGAGTGGTAATTTATCACTTGTGAAACACTTATCAGAGAGTCAAGAAAATGAAAATTCAAAGATAGGTTTAATTATGCTTATTGAAACATTGCAGGCCACAAAAAATGTTCTTGGGGATTTTCTCGCCATTTACATTATGAAGAGTAGAATAATCACGCTAAGTGTAACGTATGAAGAGATTCTAAATTCTAAAGGTGTTGATAACAACACAAGATTCTCTTTCAATAGCTACAAATACTTAAAGCAAACAGGAAACTGCCATACCAAGAGCTGATCTGCAGAAAGACCTCCACAAGCAAAATCCAGACACACTTCATGTCAGAAAGAACGAGAAACACGACTGGATCATTTATGGCCAAACTTCACAAATGATGTTATGATGAATAGAACTGATGTGGGGAAAAGAGATACTTCCACCAATGTTACAAAAGAAAAAGAAAAGAAAAAAGGAGTTTATTTTCATGTGAGAGGAAAAAGAAAGTCATGAGGCAGGCCAACTACTTTGCAGAAAAAATATTTATAACGAATTCCAAAAAGCGTCAACAAAAGTATTAACGCATTTAGATAGCTCTATCTTGTCAATTAACTAGATCTTTATCGTGTCTGGGTGTGAATTATTAGGATATGTCACTCAGCCTAACTTTGCACCCATTAATCCATCTGAAGACACCATGGGGGAAAAAAAAAGATCTTGTTTCTAGAATCTGCAAACAGTCAGTGGTGAATGCCACATTTTCCCTCAAAGTAACAGCACACCTTCCTCCGTCCAAAAGGTACCATGAGACAAGTAGAATAAACAAGCAGGGCAACCCCCACCCCAAAACACCACAGAAGCAATGTCAGCATCCTACAAGTCTGGCAAAGAAATGATACTGATTAGTATGAAAGGAACTACTTCAGTTTGCTCACCTTCTGTGCACTTCATAAAATATGCTGAGTTGGAAGGGATCCATCAGGATCATCGAGTCCAGCTCCTGGTCCTGCACAGGGCACCAATCCCACCCTATGACTGAGAGCACTGTCCCAATGCTTCTTGAACTCAGGCTTGGTGCTGTGACCACTGCCCTGAGGAGCCTTATGTGCTCAACCTCCCTCTGGGTGGAAAACCTTCTCCTGCTATGCAGCCTAAACCTCCCCTGACTCAGGTGCATGCTGTTTCCTCAAGCTCCATCTCTGGTCACAAGAGTGTAGAGTCTGGTACCTGCCCCTCAGCCTCCCCTCATGAGGAGGCTGAAGACTGCACTGAGGTGTCCCCTCAGTCTTCCCTTCCCCAGGCTGAACAAACCAAGTGCCCTCGGCAGCTCCTCATACAGCTTCCCCTCTAGACCCTTCCCATTCCTTCTGGCCCTTCCTTGGACACTCTATTAGCTTAATGTCTTTTTTATACTATATACCTATATACTTGCCAAGCTGGCCTGATGCCCCCCCCAGGACACTCCTGGGCTCCTGGGCACTGCTGACTCAGATCCAACCTGCCATTGACCAGGACCCCCAGGTCCCTTCCTGTAGCACTGCTCTCTAGCTTCTAATTAATTTAAAGCAGTTACATACAGTAAACCTGTTATGACTGTGAACTGTATGCTCAGCAATTTCATAAAGCCAAGTAAGTTCCAGACACCTTCTGAAAGGGAAATGTGAACACATCCATCAAATTTTAGTCCTGAGAAAAATTTGTATCACCTTTCAGCCATTGAAAATATAAAGTAATTCATTCCCCACACAAGGGGATCCTGTTGCCTTGAAAGTGCAGCTTCAGCATTAAGTTATAGACAAGCAAATTACTAGTTGTGTATTAGCTGCAAGTTAATGAGAAAAGCATTCCGGTTCCCATAAATATATAGGACTGACAGGAAGCTGCTAGTTCTCTTCGGTATTCTAGCTGGATCATCTTAAAACTGACACTTCACACATGTGGCAGTGAAGCACCAAAGACTTCAAAGAAAGTTTCTAAGAACATTTAGTAACTACTTTATACATTACTACCAATAACAATTGTGCCTACGATTCTAAAATCCTGGTTTTCAAGAATCCCCCTCACGACGACAGTCCCCAAAACCTTTACCACAATGTCACTAAATCTTTGCAGCCAAGTCGATCAAACTTCACAGTTAGGGAGAAATTGCTCTCTCCTCTTCATTAGCTCCACACTTATCAGCTCATCTCCCACCGACTGGGCAATGCCAAGACCAGGATCTGTTCCTAGGAAACTTCACAGTACAAACTTCTTTGGAAAGTGGCACTAGGACTACCTCATCATTCATCCCCCTTCTATGCAGTAGAGGACCCCCTTAAACCAACAACCTTCTTCTGTCAAGGTACAGCTGGCCATCACTCCAATATAAAGAGGTAGGGGAGCAGTTTCACCTACTCACTAGAAACAAAGGAAAGGCAAGTAAATAACAAAGATTTGAGGAACAATAAGAATGAAAAAAATGAAGTAATTATTAGAGGAAATGCTTGTAGCTTTGAAGAAATGCATCACAGAAAGATCATCCATTAAAACAGTTTGAAGTTACAAAGGACGTCGGTAGAATAGTTACTTGGAGGCAGTACTGACAGCTCAGCGGTGATTTAAGACATCCAATAGCCTAAGAGAGACATCAGAACCTAGAAGGCAAAGATAACTAATATACCGTTGGAAAGAAGAAACACCAATCAATGAATTGAAAGATGGCTGTCATGGTAAAAGTTACAGGTTAAAAGCGCTTTGCATTTGTAAGATGAGAAGACACAAGCAGCATGAAACTCAGCACTTTTCAAGGCCAGAGAAAGGTTTGTTGCAGTAATCAAACAGGTAAGAATCTTGAGTTTGCAGGAACAGACCATAAAAGCTACTGTTTAAATACACCAAACAAAAACAGTCTGCAAGAAGGACTGAAACCTCATTCTAGGTACTTGTGTCTACTATGCGTCAAAGAATAATTAGCTTCACACCTCACAACAAGTATGATTGAGACAGCACTGTTGTACAGATCAGTCAAGATTAAGGAACATTAAGATCTATGTTGTAATCACACTTTTTTATGAACGTGAACACTGAGCTGTCAAATACTATAAACAATAAAAGACCAATATGAAGCAGAAGGCCAAAAGAATTATCAGTACCAAAATATCTACTTCAAATATTCAAATGAAAATACCTGGGCACAAGAAAGTAAACCGTTCACCTAAACAATGGAAAAATAAAACTAATTGATGTGTTTAAGAATGAGGAGAAAATAGTCCCCTGAGAAGATCCTTGTCGTGAGAGAGACTGAAAATAAGGCAAGTAGGAAGACTAGGGAGTTCTCCGAGTTTCAGCAGAAAGATGCAAATTCCAGAAAGTGCATGTATTTCCACTATTATACAAAGAACATACACCTCAAAAATGGTATAAACCATTTTTTAAGGGAATAAAACTAGCAACAGTCAATGATATCAGAATGAGCAGGAAATAACAGTTCCAAAGCAAGCTGATCTTGCTTCATCTGAGGAAATACTGTATCACATTCTAATTCTGTTTCTGCAAGAAGAAACAGAACAGCAACAGATTAAGGTGACAACTCTGGAAAGACACAAAAATATAAACTTAAAAAGGTTTGCAAGTGAGGCAAGTCTCTGGAGGCAGGAAAGGGTCTTAAGGATGGGATCACATGCCCCCTGCCATCCCAGACAGTCTATAATACCCTGCATAAAAACAGAACCAGAGACAGAAATACACAACAAGCCGTCATCAAAAGACATAATAAATATCGGTAAACTGTTGAGGTTAATGTTCTCCAGTAGAAAGGGGAGGTAGAGTGAGGGGCTTGCATGACTTAAGACAGCTATTGCCAAGCTTCTGGTTCTAAAAGAACAAAAGAACTGATTAAAATTTATAATAAGGTCATTATAATGGCAGTATATAAACTAAATACTGACATGAAGTTTCTCACAAATAGTCATTACAGATTTGACTACTACCATTCTTGAGACCACTTATCATGCCTCGTCAGGCACTGACAACTCATCTTGAGTCTGGAAGCCAACAGTCCAAGACATGCTGCGTCACAGGATTTGTTAAGTGTAATTGTATTGTTAGCTGCTTGTAGGCTTCATCTTCAAAGGCTGCACTTACAACACTTATTTGCTTCCTGTTGTTTAACGTTAATATCAGAACAGTAATTGCCACTGACACTGAGTTCAAAAGTAAGAAAGAAGGGGCCTCACACACTTTCATTCACCTCCCTCTGGCCATTTCTTTCCCTCTTACATTACCTGAGAAGAATGAGAAACAACAGTGACAGCAGGGCTAACTGCCTTTTGCCAAAACACAGAGACATTCATCATTCCCAAAGGCAAAATACAGATACCCACTACCACTCAAAACACCACTGTACACACCTTGGGGCAGAATATCCAAATACTGTAGTACTGCAGCCCAGGCTCTCCTAATGCTCTTCAGAAAAATAAAATGAAGCCACTTTACTAGTGGACTTCTGATGTTTCCAGCACAAAAAAATACAATGCATCGACTATGATACCCCACCTTGTTTCACGTAGCCCTTCTATTAATCATTTAACTAAAGAAATTATTAACATGAGTGTAAGCAAATGAAAGATTTACAGTGGTGCGAAAGTTGTGGACAGTAACTTCAAAAAGCAACTGGACAAGGCGGGGCACAAAGCGACTCAGAGCCGGGGCCGAGGCGCAGCGCTCGCTGCCGCCCTTCAGGGCCCGTGCCCAGCGCCGGGCCCGCTGTCAGCATCCAGGGAGCACTGACCCGCGGGAGGCACCTGAGGNCGCCCCCGCCTCGCGGACAGCGCGGTGGCCCGGCCAAGGCGCTTCCTTTGTCCAGCCGCTCGCCCCACGGGGGCCGGGACGGCCGCGGAGAGGTGGCGCTCCCGGACGCGCCCCTGAACGCGGATCGCAGGGCCGGGCCGGGCCGGGCCGGGCCGGGCCGGGCCGGGCCGGGCCGGGCCAGACCGGGCCAGGCCAGGCCNGGCGGCTCCGGGACGGCACCGCGCGTGCGCGGGGGGCGGGGCCGGCCCTGGCGGACTCGCGGGCTCCGCGCGGTACCCGATCGGTTCCCGCAGCTCCGCGGCCCTGCCGGCCCCGTGCGCACCGTGTGTACCGTGAGCACCGTGAGCACCGTGTGTACCGCGAGCACCGTGGGCACCATGTGTACCGTGCGCACCGTGTGTACCGCGGCCCCGTGCGCACTGTGTGTACCGTGCGCACCGTGTGTACCGTGCGCACCGTGTGTACCGTGGGCACCGTGTGTACCGTGGTCCCCCGTGCGCACCGTGTGTACCGCGGCCTCCGTCGGAGCGCGGCCAGTTGCCCGCCGGTCTCCGTCCCGTACGCGGCCTTGCCCTGCGCAGCACCTCTGCAGTGGCTGCGGAGTCCAGGCGGGCAGGCCACGAGCTGCTCCTGGCGCCACGTCCTGTGCTCACAGTGCCGCTGCCCGGGCCGGTCACGGGGCAGCAATCCCCGGGCCGCTCCTGCTCTGGGACGTGACTCCTCTGGGATGCTGCCAGCCTGAACATTGACTCGTATCCTGAGTGGAATCATCAAGTACGACTTCTGACCCTGCAGAGGACACCCCAACAGTCCCACCCTGGTCCTGAGAGCAGTGTTCAAATGCTCCTTGAGCTCTGGCAGCCTTGGGTCTGTGACCACTGTCCTGGGGAGCCTGTTAAGTGCCTGACCACCCTCGTGGAGAACCTTTGCCTAATATCCCGCCTAAACCTCCCATGACGCAGCTTCTCACCATTCACTCTGGTCGCGGGTCACACCTTTCTGAGCCATTTCTCTAGACTTAAGACTCAAACTCTCAGTTTTGGGAGGATGCTGCTCCAATCCCACACATCTGTATTTGCTGTTCTGTGTGTCATCTAGCTCTACAGAAGTCTACACTGCTCAAAATGTAGGTGCACATGGGTGTTGTATGGTCACAGGGTGTCAGTCCAAAGAGTGGTCTATACATGCTAGTGTTCTCATTCTCTTGATGGTGCCCCATGTTTTGTTGGCTGCTTTGTTCAGTGCACCAGAGCTCCCCAGACTGCATGGTCTCAGTCTCTACGCATTAGTCAACAGCAGCTGGTACAGGGGGTAGAAACTGAGCAATCCATGATTCTCATCTTAGCCCTAATGATAGCTTCAAGGCTCATTTAACAACAGCATGCACAGTGCCCATCATTTGACTACATCCCTCACAAGCGAACACACTAACATAAGGCAGAACCCAAGCACCAGGCTCCTGATTCCTTTTGCAAGTACCATACATTGAAACCATCTGTTTTGCCTGCTAGGAGAATTTTCCTTCAGAAATGTAACAGTAGAACTGACAAAACTTGGTAAGAATAAATGAATGGCACTAATTTAGAAACAACAATCATCACAGAATGGGTTGGGTTCCAAGGAACCTTAAAGCCCATCTCATTCCACCCCTTGCCATAAACAGGGACACCTTCCTCTGGACCAGGTTGCTCCAAGCCCCATCCAACCTGGCCTTGAACACCCAAGGATGGGACAGCCACATCTTCTCTGGGCAACTGGTACTAGGGCTTCACCACTGTCACAGCCAAGAATTTCTTCCCAATATCCCATCCAGCCCTGCCCTCTGGCAGTGGGAATCCGTTCCCCCTTGTCATGTCCCTCCAGGCTCTTCTCCAAAGTCCCTCTCCAGCTCTTTTGGAGCCCCTTTAGGTACTGGAAGGGGTGCTAAGGTCTCCCCGGAGCCTTCTCTTCTCCAGGCTAAACACCCCCAGCTCTCCCAGCCTGGCTCCAGAGCAGAGAGGCTCCAGCCCTGGCAGCATCTCCGTGGCCTCCTCTGCACTGGCTCCAGCAGCTCCACGTCCTCCTGATGTTGTTCCCCAGGGCTGGGGCAGCTCTGCAGGTGGGGTCTCAGCTGAGGGGGCAGAGGGGCAGAATCCTCCCTCCCTGCTGCCCACGCTGGGGGCTCAGCCCAGCACATGGGGGATTTCCGTGTGCCAGTGCCCATAGCTGGGGCACGTTGAGCTTCTTATCCACCTGCACCCACAAGTCCTTCTCCCCAGGCCCTTTCTCAATCCATTCTCCCCTCAGTCTGTGTTTGTGCTTGGGATTGCCCTGACACATGCGGAGGAGTTGCACTTGGTTTTGTAGAAGTTCCTAAGTCCGACCTCTCCACCCCGTCCAGGTCCTTCTGGATGGCATCCCTTCCCTCCAGCATGTTGACCACACTACATGGGACACCTACCTTTAAATACAGAATATCTTTCTTTAAATAAATGTCTATCTTCATCATATGGTGGAATACTTCTGTAGATCAGACAATACTATTTGGAGTTTTATGATTGCTAGTGCAAGCTGCATTATCAGTTGAATTAGCAAGACAGTGGGCACAAGAAATCCAGGTATTTTCTAAAGTGTTTTAATGACAAATTCTTGCCACACTTGCTAGACAGGCCATCTAGTTCAGCTGGACACCCAACTGTATCTGATACTCATGACCAAGAGAGGAATGTTTGGGGACATGATAATCAGTGGTCATGTTAGGTGTAGCAACCATGAAATTGTGGTGTTCAAGGTTCTGAGGGGAGTGACAAAGACAAATGGCAGACTGCAGCCCCTTCAAGAGAATGACTTTGGGTTATTCAAGTGAAGTGAGATTTGGAAATTTAGCTCTGAAGGACAAAAGAGCTCAAAAGAGCTAGCAGCTTGTTAAGGACTTCCTCCAAGCACAAGAACAGTCTGTCCCAGCAAGCAGAGGAATAAGTAAATGTGTTGGGAGTCAAACTTGGTAAACATAGAACTTGTGAATGAACACAAAAAAATGTATACACGAGAATGCAAGGACAGACTACTGAAGTGGAATATAGGAATACTTCTTCAGCATGCAGAGATGGTATTAGGAAAGCCAAAGGTCAACTAGAGCTGAAACTGCCAGGGGACATCAAATGCTTTCCTGGAAAAAAAAAATTCCAAGGAAGTCCCCCAGGTCTCTGAGCTTTGAGACAGGATTCAGGAACAAGATCAAGTCAAAAATCTCTTGAGAACTCTCAGCCCTCATAAGTCCATGGGATCCAGTGGGCTATGTGGGAGGGGGCAGAAAGCTGTCTGATGTTACTGAATAGACACATTCCATCTGCTTTAAAGGGTGCTGGAGATCAGTGAAGACCATGTCTGCATTCCAGGGGGCACTCTAAGCAGCAGGAGGCTCTGTTTAACCTCTCACTCTCCGGCTACCAAGGGAGAAGAAAACTACCATTAAGAGTGTTGCTTTTCACCTGAGATGGGTCCTATCATGCTTCCCTGGCTTAAATAAACGTGCCTTTAGTCAATAAACTGCATGGTCCTGAACAACTCATCCCCATTTTCCCTGAGGGTAGAGCTCCAGCCATGGTATCCACAGATACCTGGGGCTGCTGCAGCATTTTTTATTTGATTTCAGCTGACTTTACCATATCCTCTGATCATGACCTGACACTTGGAATAGCTTTGTAAGATTTTTTTCATGTCCACTGGGAGCTTACAGGGCTGGACATTAGTGCTGGCAGCTGCATGATGTCCACATGGCATCTGTGTCTATGTGTGGTTCTAGACCTTGTCTGTGCCTTTTCCCTGGAGAACATTTGGTGCAGATGACTTGCAGAGACTTTAGCCAAAAGAATTAGCTTGTTTCTATTCACACAAGAACTCTAATTTTCAGGGATATACAACATGGCTGACTTAGCTCCAGTCTTTATGGAATTAAGTTCCTTTCCCAAAGCAGACATGTCCTACAAACTGAGCCAAACACTAGTATTGAAAAGTGAGAGTGAGAGTAATTATTTATTATGCGTTTAAAAAACAATAATTATGTTTTTAATTTAAGTACTTATTCTGATACAGATATATCCATTACAGAAAATTTCACTTTAGAGCATTAAAACCTATTAAACCTATAAGAAACTGTGAACGTGCTTTTATCGTGAAAATGTTGGGCAACTTTAATTATAGGAATTACTGTCCTGTGCTTCTCTAATGAATGTGTGGTATCAGCATAGTGAGTGATGTGACCTATTTAAGGGGAGTGTTTTGGAAAGAATGTACCTCAGAAAGTTACTCACTAGACCTTAAGAACCAGCAGGTCACAGTGTGTTCTCTATTCATGTTCTAATTAGAGCCTATACTTCTCAGAATCATTATCATAAGAGAGGAAAATTAACAGTTTTATCCTAACAGTGTTGGGAGGTTTCTGATTGTGATTTAATTTACCTTCAAGTAAATCTGTAGTAATACCCAGATAAATGTGATTCTAGCAATTTATTATTTCAATAAAAAGTAAACTCCACCCACACCAACTTTACAGTTCTTGTGACTTTTAGAAATTAATTACAAGAGTTATCTGTACCCTATGAGCTTGTCAACTTGCTGATATAACTAGAATCTATTTTGAGTACATGCCATTAAGATACTATAAATGCCATACTTTCTGATTAGTACTATTGTTAGGTCAGTATTTCTAAAGGGACATGGCCTAAAAGTCACTATGACTTTGACAAATTAAATATTTTTCCATAGCTGAGCTCTCAAAAAAAAAAAACCCCACCCAAAACCCAACAAAAAACCACCAAAACCCAAAAAAACCACCAAAAAACCAAAAACCAGACTAAACCCAAAAAACCCCAACCCACCAAAAAACCACACACGAAAAACCAAACCAACAAACAAAAGAAAAATAAACAAACAAACAAAAGAAAAACAATAAACTCCCCACAAAGGCAAAAAGACACCACCTCAAAAAGAAAATCCCAGCCAAAACCAACCCACCCTGTTTGAAGACTTTCTACTTCTGAGACCATAGTTTGGATGGACTCGGACCCTGGCGCATTCACAGTTGTTCCATAGCATGACAGTGGCATTTTCATCCATAGTCATAAGCATTCATCAGCAAGAAAAGAAACAGAGGCTCTAGAGTGCAGACAGCACCATAGGTAATCACTATGTCATTTCCAGCTCTATGGCTCTACCAGTGTCCTGGACAAGAAGACAGTCTCTGGATGCTCACACCATGCAGGTCAGTCAATATACTATCTTGTCTGCTCCTGGTGGCAAACCTGGATCAAGGAGAAAGTTGTACCTGAGGCCTCCAGAGGTCCATTCTGCCCACACCTCTATAATTTTCAATAGTACAGTAATTGTTATTAATTGAGAAATATATCCAAGACTGTATGTAAGTTAGGTTCTGCTGGACATGATAATCAGTCCAGCAGACTGATTCAGTTGAAACCTATTTTTTTAACTTCTTTCTGAAGTTATGAAGTTCTTCAGATAACTTCTCAGATAACTCATTCCTTATGGCACGGGAGAGCTGGCAAGGACAAGCCAGCTTGTAATAAGAGGAATAGGGCTTCCTTTTTCAACAGCAGATGGCTTTATGTCACATTCAACTGACCAACATCACATTCTTTCCCAGCTGCCAGACCATTTCTGTGGGTCTTAAAAATCCACTTCAGAATATTTTGTTAAAGTCCTGATCCCTCTTGTGGCAGCTCACACCTCTTGTGACATCCTGACCCTGAGCCAGAAACTGTTATATTAATGACACTAGGTGACTGAGCAGTGGCCAAGCCAAGTATTTTCAAACACTTGTTTGCTGGAAATTGCAACAATAAAGAAAAGCATCTGTTAACCTGATTTCAAGCAGTGTGCAGTGTGAAGGCAATGGTTCATCACTGGAAACTAATAGTTGCATGTAGTCCTTTTGAACGTCTTTTTCAGATCAGAGCTGCAATGGCCTCTGATATTTTCATCAAATGAAATTTTGGTTGCACAGCCAAAAAGATTCATTCTAGTATTCTTGCTGATCCCCCTAAAGTAATGGGGGATGTTGGGGTAGCGCCAGCCATGCACCCTGCATTTGAGTGTCTTCAACAACATGAAACTGACACTGGTTACCACCATTAATGTTTTCAGAGGTTCTAACGCAGAAGGGGATTTCTTATGAAGCATTTGTTTCCCCCTTTGTGAGGACTGAATCATAAATTTTTCCCTGAGCAAAGAGAGACATCAATCTTTCTCCAAGTGTAAGGAAAGAGGTCATCTCATGACAGTTTTGAGGAACCAACTAAGTACACAGCCTACACTTTGTCTTTTCTCTGGCATCTGGTGTAGTTTCAGAAGGTTTTCAGGCTGTTATTAAATTCAGTTCCTTCTAGTATCCTCGTCAGCAAGGATTTACAATCATTTCAGTGGAATGTCTACAAGGTAAAATACTTGCTAAAGTGGAATGATCACTATGTCCTATCTGTGAATTGATTAATGAGTGAAGCTACTCACATGCTCAACACGTTCCACAACTGAATTTGGCTTTATAAAAATAAGGGACTATTTGGGGGCTTACTCAGTATTTCCAGGAATTGTATGCGATTTCAAGTACAGATCGCATAACAGCATGGGCCAAGTCACCACTGACACAAAGGGAAGGGTTTTTTCTGTTAAATGCTTTGCAGTTAGCCAACAGCCCAGCTGAGTGAAACTCCAAAATTCCAACGATGTCCCACTGGCACACAGCTCTGCTCATCCAGGCATCACTTAAGGGCTGCTGAAAAGAACAGCCCAGTGTCCTTAGGCCATGACATAGCCTTGTCCCTGGCTGTGGTGGGTCTCTAGCACCCACTAGATGGTGGTCTGGGATAACAAGAAGGAGGCTTATGAGGCCCTGAGAGCAAAGGAACAGGGACTGTTTGCCATGAGGGACTGAAGGGATTTGTCAAAACACCAGACCTGGGGACAAAGGGCTAAAAACACTATGGGAGGGTCATTAAAGCCAGGTTCCCAACGATTTCTCTCAGAGGAAGCAAGCTGGGTTGTTACAAGTTGTGGCTTGCTTCTAGCTAAGTGCATCTGTGCAAGGGCAACTATGTCCACTCATAAATACAAAGAAATGCCTTAGAAGCATTCATAGACTGAGATTCACATCTCTCATTCACTTGCAATGTCAGTGCTGCTCCTGAGCTGTGACTCTCCAGGCACACTAGCCCAGGATTCCAGAGCCTGAAAGCATGAGCAAAGCTGTCAGTAATTAGGGCTACTCAGGGGCTGAACTAAAAGGCTTAGAAATCTCACTCGCTGCCTTGCATTGCTGGGAGACCCTGGCAGTTTGAGCCTGTTCTTGCCACAACCTAAGAGCTGAAATGCAAACAGCATCTTCCTCTGCAGACGTCACAGTGTGCAAGAAAAAGGGGACCTGTACTCCCATTCTCTGGCAGGACGTGGGAGCTTTTTTTTTGGCTAGGACTTTGTTTTCTTCAAGTGCTTTCCCAAGCTGGTGGAGCAGTACTGGTATATCGACTGAGATAGTATATTCACTGAGGTGATGAATCTCCATCCTTGGAGAATTTAAAATGTAGCTGGATCAAGACAGCTTTGTTTCAGGCAGCAACTTAAAGTACAAAATGTCTTGCCCTACCTATACCATTCTATGATTTTGTGATATATTCGATTTCTTTCATTCTTAAAAGACTCTCTGAAATGAGCTGTGCAAGTAGAAGGGGAAGAGGATGTGGACAGTTATAGCTGCAACTCCTTGTCCATCTAAATAGGATCAGTGAGCAAAACCACAATTTGTGGTGCTTGATCTTAGTGCACGCACATAGCCCCAGCCTCCAGAGACTAGCGGCTTATATTTACTGAATAGTCTTCCTTCTGAATATAACCACTAGATGGAGAAGTAAGCACTTGATTTTTCACTATTTCTTACTGAAAATTTGTACTTCCGTGGTTTTGGCTATGCTTATACAATTCACTGTGTTCTCGCCTCTCTGCCATCTCTGAATGGGTACCTGCTTTAGTACCTTGTGTTGTAGCATCCAACCTCAGGATTTCAGCCTATCCACATTTAAAGAAGGCTCTGCACAAGATCACAAAAGAAAGACCCTAAATCTGGAGGTGTATACTTATAGAATCACAGACAGGTTTGATTTAATAGGGACTTTAAAGCCCATCGCATTCCATGCCACAGGCAGGGAGAGCTTCCACTGTCCCAGGTTGCTCCAAGCCCTGTCCCACCTGGACTTTAACACTTCCAGAGATGGGGCAGCCACAGATCCTCTGGGCAACCTGTGCCAGGGCCTCATCATACTCACATGGAAGAATTTCCTCCTAATAACTCAGCATTATCTAAATCTCTCCTCTTTTAGCTTAAAACCATTCCCCCTTGTCCTATCACTATCTGCCTGTGTAAAAAGTCACTCTCCCTCTTCTTATAAGCTCCCTTTAAGCACTGAAAGGCTGTAGTTCAGGTCACAGAGCCTTCTCTCTGTGAAGGTTATGAGGCAGCCAGTCTATTTCAGCTTGAGATGGTGCCTCCAAGGAGCAACCCTGAGCAGCACAACCCCTGGGCCTTTAGCTGCTCACAGGCTGTGCACCTGACCTTTGCATGCTCTTCATACACTCTGCAGACGCCTCTTGATCCAATGGCAATTTATGAACTGGGGTCTTCTAAAACCTCACTGGATCCTTTCTCCATATCCACATGGCAGACCATTAACTGCTCTTCTCTTCCATCTTGGGGCAACCTTGGGGCCCTCCAGGGTCTCAGCCCTTATCTGAAGGTCTCCAGTCTCCAGATCTCTGTCTCCTCTCCTGCTCAGCCTTTCATGTTCACAGAGTTCATTTACAGCTCACCTCAAAGCAAAGCTTTGAGCAGGGCCCACTCATGTTAAACTGTAAGCAAGTTACAATTAAACTTCAACCTACGCAAATAATTTCTAATATTCTATAAGTAAATTTATTTTAATCCTCAACAGACCACATATCTCTGGCTGTGGCATCCAGCCAATTTCTTAGCCACCTATCCTGGTTTCAGACAGCACAGGGTTAATTTTTTGCAGTAGCCAAGACGGGGTGTGGCTAAGGCCCAGATGTTATTTGACACAAAAGAGATTCTCTCTCTGTCTTGTCCAGGAAGAAGGGGTTCCTTGCAGTTGAGAAAACATGGTGGATAGAATGGTCTGGTATTGCTTGTTTTGGGGGGACTTTCCATGTAAATAATTTATTTTTCTTGTACCTTTTGTTATTAATATTGTTGCTGTTAATGTTAGTTTTCTTATCTCATAGCTGTTTCCAGTAAATTGTTCTTATATCAACCCATGATCTTTGCCTTTCAAGCCTCCAGTTCGAGGGGGGTGGAGAGGAAGCAGCGCATGGTGTTCGTGAGGGTACTAAACTGGAGAATACCATTCTTAAACCACAACACCATCAAATAGTCCACTCTTCAAATCCATGTCTCCCCAATTTGGAGATAAGGATGCCACAGGGGACCGTGTCACGGGCTTTACAGAAGTCTAGGCAGATATAACTGGTCATCTTCCTGTATCAATCCTTGCAGTAACTCCATCAAAGAAGGCCACCAAAGTGGTCAGGCACCACTTCCCCTTGGTGAAGCTGTGCTGGCTGTCTCATGAAATGAGTAGGGCAGAAGCCTTTATGAAAGTTCAGCTCCTTGTTATGTAAATTAGCAGAGCAGATGATCTCAACAAGATGCATTCCCAGTGTCATAGCTCCCACGCACCATCCAGACAATAAAGAAGCAAGACAATCTGTTACTAAGATGCAAAACGGCAAATATCCCAGCCCTATTTTCACAGAAGCCCTGATACACTTGCTTTTGTTCATGCGAAGTCCAGGCCACACACTAGCCCAGTTCCTTGGAGGTCAGTGTGACAAGGCAGAAAAAGCCCAAGTCGGGATCAGGAGATGCATCTGCTTATTCTTCAGTCTGGGGTGTCATTTAGGTCCTCTGATTGTGTGATGGCTCGTTGTCCCGAGGGGCTTTTATTCCAAAATATGATCCCATGATGCCAGGGGTCCCTCTTATTTGCATATGCCTGCCTCCTCTTGGTCTCCGGCACCATTCCAGGAAGCAGTGAAGATGAGATCCGAGGAAAAAGGGAGTACAATTAGCAACAGTTAGGGAGATAAGTACAGGACAATCAACCAGTGATTGACTCTTTTAACATTCTAATTGAGCAATTCAGGGGCTTACTTGTTTCTTACATCTTGGGTCAACTCCTTGTCTTGCATGTGCCTTAACATTGCTTCCATCAAAATCTGCTCCAATACTTTCTGTGTCAAGGACCAAAGATGTGTCTAAGACCTGCTGTATTTGGTCTGCCATTGTTGGCATGGCCAACATGGTGATATCATGGGCCGGTATGACCTCTTGTCACACGCTGGCCTCGCCTGAGATGATGTTGAAACTGGCTACTCCTGAGTATAAGATATAAGGTGGGGCCCTGGGGTGGAGGGAGAGAAGAAAAGATGCACATCGTTTTCATCCAGGAGACACCCTGAAGGTGTGCTGCCTCCCTACCCCTCCATGCTCCATCTCCTTCTCCTGCTCGGCAGCTTCTCAAGAATACAGGGGTCAGTATGTATTAATTGCTAATGCGACTAATAAAATTAATTTGCTTTGCAATTCTAAGTGCATCTTGAGTTTTTTGTGCACCGGCATGCTTCTGAACCTGTAACACCTTCCCAGGCACAGAGGTGATGCTCACTGGTATGTAGTTCCACAGGCCAAGACAGAGTTAATGTTCTTGCAGTAGCCATGAGGGGGCAGAACCTGGAGTTGTGTGGGCATGCCCAGGTTGTTATTCTATACCATTGACATCACATCTGGGGAGGTGGGGTGGAAGTGAGGGATTCTCATTTCTGAGAAGGAAGGGGGAAAGGGGTGGCAGGCCCAGGGGCCATTTTCTTCATTGTCTCAGAACCATGCAGCACCTGCCAGGTTGGTTGGTTGGTCAGTCAGTGAGCACTTTTTTGAATGTAAATCACCCTCTTTTTAAATACTTCTGTTAATCAAATTGTTGCTGTTACTGTTGGTTTTCTTGCATTACAGTTTCCAGTAAATTGCTCTTATCTCTAACTTTTGTTTCTCTCTTATGGGAGGGGATAGAAAGAGGCTAACAGCTGTGTAAGGCTGAATTTCCAGCTGGGCTTAAAAGCATGACACCTGTTTAAAAATAGGATTGATATTTTTCTTTTTCCAATCACGGGGACTTCACTGTGGCTTTTCAAATAGGACGGAGAGTGGCTTGGCAACTCTCTGGCCCTCAAGACCCTGGGATGGATCTAATCAGGCTCCATAGATTTGTGCCTATTCACTTCCATCAGGTGATCTCAGACCTGCTCTTTGCTGACAGTTGGAGGGATGTTGTCCCCCAGCCTTCACCTGGAGGTTCAGCAACTTGGGAGAGAACTCTGGAACTCTGATGGCCAGTGGAGTCTGAGGCAAGGTCGTGCACGGATTCAGGTCTACGCAGGATGTACAGCAAGAGAATGACTTATAGGGAAATGATTAAACAGACAGGTTTGCTGATACACCTGCAAACAATCAGTACCTTGGGTATCTTCAATCTTTACCTTCATTATGCTTTTAAAGATCCTTCAGCAGCCTGGAACATAACAAAGGCAGTTGAGGCCTGTCTTAGCTTCAATCTAGTACTCAAAAAATGCCATCAACAACAATTTGGAAAATTTGAATTACAGACTGTGGACATTTAAAACTGTGGTGCATATAAGGAGGAAATAAAAGTTTTGGGGGTTGGTTCTCATGTACCTCATAATCAGTGTCTGTCCCAAAAGCTGTTGCTAGTTGGGGTTATGCAGCGTGACTTTTGCCACAACAAGTTTGGCAGTTAAAATATTTTCTTGGGAAATCACAGAGTATTGAATTCCATCTTTTATTCTAAATGGCACCTTCCTAGACTTGAGATGTCAGAGAAACATCTGAAGCAAGCCAAGCATGAGGCACACAGACAGAGGCATCTGGCTAAGGATGGGGATCTGCATATTCAGCTATGGCTCTATCTCAGGAACAGTGTTTGGTCCTCTGGCCATGCTGAGCAGGGCACTACACCTTTGTTAGCCATGAACTAGAGCAACCATGACCCCTCTCTGGACCCTCCCTGAGCAGCTGCAATTCAATACAGTCTCCCCACGTGTTTCTGATTTTCCAGTGTGAATTCAAACCCACTCCTGCCTGGTTAACACCATGGTGATCTTAGCCTCTGAGGGGCATTAGGCATGGACATATCAACTTTCTGCTCAGCCAAAGTGGACAGGCTAGGCACGTGCTCTCATACCAGGGAGCATGAAGAGCTGGAGTGCTGGAAATTCTGAGGTCAGGGTGTGGGGGAAGATCACAAGGTACCTGGATGGCATCCATGCCCACCCTCCTTTCTCAAATTAATGTTCTTTATGGCCACTGGAGAAAGCAAGTGCAGAGAGACCAGATAACTTTTCAGAAGTCTACCTTGACACTGCTCCTGCCACCACTTACACCAGCACATCTTACCTTCAGGAAAATTATAGGAGACACTATCCAAGAGATGTCATGCTGGAGATGCAATGGGGGACTATCAGCATATCAGAGCTGTACAGGAAAGGAATATGGTCAGTAATGAAATTCCTGCAGTGATACACACAAGCAACAACACCAGCCTCACTGACAAGTTTGGACCATCTCCAGCTCCCTGCCCCTAAAACTTTACTCTGCGGCTGTTGGGGTTTTAGAAGTTC